>VZSF01006846.1:0-13492 GCA_013398295.1 Chionis minor | reverse complement strand
CCCTTTTTGGGGGGGGCCCCGCCTGCCCGCGGCCGGGGGACGCCGGAATGTTGGAGCAGAGAGAAGGGAGAGGTTTAATTTTAATAGGATTGTTGGTCTTCGTAATAATTGGGTGCCGTGCGAATCAGTCTTCGTCAGGCTGCTGGCAGAGGGGCAGACGAAGGCAGCGTGTGGGGTATTTGGGGGGGGGGTTTCTGCTAAAACCGGTGCGAACGAGGTTGCGATTAATTATCCCGACCGGGTAGTTCGTTAACAGAGAATCGGCATCCTACAACTTGCTCCCGCGGCTGTGCCGGGGCTCGTCGCAGCGAGGGAAACAAGACGGGGATTGCCAAAACGTGTGGGGGTCAGCCCGGGGTGTCCCCGGGGATGGGGGGGTGGTGGGGGGTGATGGGATGGCTGGAGGCAGCGATGGAAATGGGCTCCGGATCCGCTCGGGAGATGATGGTGGCATCCTGCTGACGGGCGCTTTCTCCCCGGCGTTACTCTTGTTCATTCTCCATCCTTCGGAAGGCGGCGAGCGGGGAGGGGGCCCCACCTTTGGATAGAGGTGGGGGGGATTGGGCTTCCCTGGGGGAATGCAGGAAGCTTCAAAGCTTCCACCCCACAGTGGGCTCATCCCTGTGCCGAAGTCCTGCTGTTCCCAGCAGGAGTGGCCTTGCGTGTCCTCAGCTGTCCCCCTCGGTTCGGTCTGTCAAATCCTGCTCTGCGCTTTGCTCACCTTCCTCCTCACTCAGGATAAATCCCAGGGGTGTTTTCCAGGTGTGCAGGAGCTTCCTGGCTTTTGGGCACTTTTTTTTTTTTNTTTTTTTTTTTTTTTTTTTTTTTAACCGTTCAGCCCCCAGACAGGTTTGTTGGTGTTTATTCCTCACAACATCCCAGATCAGAGATGTTTTAATCTATTTATTTTAGGGGCCGAACTGAATCGGTGTGAGCTCCCGGGCTGGAGAGCGGCTCCTGCTCGCAGCCGGAGAAACTTTGTGCTGCAGATTGGGGTCGGGCTTCCCTCTCCACCCCTCGCCCTGCGTGTCCCGGCGCTGCTGACATCCCCAAAGGCGAAATTATCCCTTGCCAGTGGCCTTTCCAGGGTGGGCTCACTCGGTAATATCCCAGCACACCCCCTCCCAGCCTGCGGGATGCTCTCCCGAGCTCCTTCCAGCTCCGGAGGCAGCGGTTAGCATCCCACCAGCCATGGGGAGATGCCCCCAGCACCCCATCCCACGCCACGGGCACCCACCCATCCCATGGGGAAAAGGTGCCGCGGGGTGCCCTGCCCGGGGTGGGGTGTCTGGGTGCCAACCCACAGCCCCAGGCTGAGCCAAGCCCCAGGGTGGTGGAGGTGGCAAGTGCCATCCGGCTGTCCCCTCGGGTGATCGAAGCCAATATTCATCCCCGAGGGGACATGGCTGGGGTGGGCAGACCAGGCGTTGCCGCCGTTTTGGGGGGGGATGACGATGGGGAGCGGGGATGACGCCTGTCCCCAGCACTGCTCCTCTCCTCTGCTTCGGCTGCTCTGTGCCACCCTGGGGCTCGTGTCCCCCTCTCCAGGTAGCCCTGACGTCCAGCGCCATCCTGGGCCTTCTGGACTGTGGGGAGGGACAGCCGTGCTCCCAGTCCCCCGAGCCACTGGGACCGGAGTTGGACTGGTGTGCGCTGGGGCTGCTCGGGAAGCCGTGCCCCGTCGCTGTGGGCTCAGCTTGTGCTGGCTCGCCGAGCGCCCGGATCACCCGCTATCCCGTGCCTCAGTTTCCCTGGAACGAAGCGGCGTGGGTGAGGCTCAGCCCACCCTGGGGTGATGCCACCGTCTCCGGCTGGTCCTCGCTGCCGGGCCACCTTCCCGCGGCTCCCTGGGTGCCACTGTGACCCCGTGGGCACCTTCTTGTGGCCCCGTTGGTTTCCCCAATATTTGCAACGTGGTCCCCAGGGGATGTGGCCCTGGTCCCTTGTCGCCCCTGGACACAGGGGATGCTCGTGGTGGCAGAGGGTGCTCCACAGCTGCAGGGTGCCGGAGTGCTGCTGGCACCCACTGGGGGCTGGGGTCCCCCATGCTGGGGTGGGAGAAGGCAACACGCCCTGCACGGTGCGGGCACATCCCGGGGCAGCGGCTGCGCCTGAAACCTTTTCCGCGGTTTGGGAAAGGGATTTTCCGGCCATGTCACGGCAGGGAGCCAGGGCAGCCTCTTCGGAGCATCCAAATATCCTCCGGCACTCGGCGAGGCGCTGCTGCAAGCGCTGGGTGTCTCTGTTCCCCGGGGACAAGGAGCACCTGCCAGATTTTGCATCCATTGGTGCTTTTTTTCTCTAAGAAAAACCCCAGGAACCCACTTGCCAGACACCCACTGGCCCTGTCCCACCTGGAGAGGGGCTGCAGGGAGATATTTCCGGTGATGAGGTGGGATGAAATCCAAACTTGGGGTTTTGCTGGTCCTCCCCATCATCTGGGAGACTGAATAACTGGCTGGGGAGGCGGGGGCTCACAGAAACTTAGTAAACCTTTCTCTGGTTGCTCTGGTCTGGGCAACCTCAGTCTGGCTGCTGAGGTTGGTTGGATGGAAAATTAACCCGGAGGTGGTGCCGCCCTGCTTGGCACTGCCAGCACTGTCACGGGGGTGTGAGCGCGGCAAGCCGCGACTCTTGTTAACTCTGAAGCCTAGTGGTGTCAGTTGCAGATCGGGACAACGGCCCTGCGGCGGGGGGGTGTTCCCAACCTCGGAGGGAGTGATACGGGATAGCGGGATGTGGACTGCTGAATGCTGAGGTCTGGCTGGATGTGGCCAGCTGCTGTCACGCGCCCTTTAGCCGTCCCGCGCTGCACCCTGGGGCCGTGCAGGCGTGCTCAAGCAGCCTCCTCCATCCCAAAGTGGTGACCCCATTGCCTCCCCCTGCGGCGTGGGGCTCACCAGGGGCTGGATGCAGCTCCAGCCTCGGAGCTGGGTGGGGACGGGAGATGCTCAGCGCTCCCACCTCTGCCCGGCAGAGCTCGGCATCGCTCCGAATCGGGGTTTCGTTCCTTTCTTTGTTTCTCTCTTTCTCCTTTAATTGGCTGGAAAAGCGAAGCTCGGTTGGCACCCGCCGCCCAGCTGAGCCTGCCGGGGTGCGGTGCCGTGCGATCCTGGCATCCTTCATCCCGCAGCCTCCCGGGGTCGGGGTGCAGGGAGAGGGGCCGCGGGTCCATCCCATCCTGCCTGCCCGAGCCGTGGGGTCCCCACGGGGCACCGAGAGCCTCCGGGGTGCAAACCCCCGTCACCGAGCCTGGAGAAGGAGCTAATGTGCTCGGCTTAACGAAGGACGGGTGGAAGGAGAGGATGGTCCCATCCCCTGCATCCCTCCACCACCCACCAGCCCGGGGTGACATGTCCTTTCCCAGTGGGACCCTCGGGACCGTCGTGACCCTGCTGTCCCCGTCACCCCTCCTGCCCTCATTTGCCCATTTTTGGTCACCGTCCCTCTGGCTCCAGCACTGGTGGGATTCAGCTGCCTCCAACATCTGCCGGCATCTTTTGTCCTCGCGCGGTTCCCATCGTGCCCGATCCCCGGCGTGGGGATGGCAGGAGGACAGCGGGGCCGGAGCTGCCCCCCAGCCGCCTTCCCACCACCCGGGAAGGGGGGAAAGGAGCCCAGGCTGAACTCTGGATGGGGGTTTTCAATTACACAATTAAATGCACAATTAGGTATAATTACCAGCGCTCAGAAGGCGCGACTGTTCATAATAGGCATGTAATCTACTGCAGTCACTGTTTATACTGCTCCACTCCGCTCCCTAATGATTATGGAAGGCTTTCACATTTGCATGGTTGCCATGGAAATGGGGGGCTGCCAGCGGCATCAGGGCTGGCGGAGCCCCTCGCTTCCCGGAGCCCCTCGCTTCCCTGCGCCCCGTCTCCGCGGGATGGGACACGCTAGGTGCGGGGTGGTGGGTGCCGGCGTGGAGGGCCGGGAACGGGCAGCGCCGAGGATCCAGAGACACCCCCAGGGTGGGAATTAGTTGTGGTAGAGGCATGGAAAACCCCAACCCACCTTGTCACCTCCTCGGGTGGCCGCCCCAAGAGCCGCAGGAGGGACCGTGCCAGCGGGATGGCGGTGGGGAAGCATCCCAGCCCGGCGGGACCGCCGCGTGGATGCACATCCTCCGGTGCGTCGGCATTATTCACCGGCAGAGCTTTGCCTGACAGGCCGCTATAAAGGTTTATTGGCGCACGTTTGGGAAGGCGGAGCGTTACAGCTCGCAATTAAAACCGCGATTAAAGCGCAGTACGTCTAAATTTGCAGGACCAGCTAATGTGCACCCAGGAGTATTAACGAGCCCGGTTGAAGATCTCTCTAAATCATTCATGCCGGTTCGTAAAAGAGCTGGGAGTGATGGGGGCTGGAGAATAAATGTCTTGGAGGGCTGGGCTGTAGAGAAAATAAAGAGGATGAGCCAGAAAACAGCCTGGCCCGACACCGAAGCTGCGAGAGCACGGGAAGGAAAGGCCGATGCCTGATGTGATCGGCAAAGCCTAAAAAGCCAGTGGCCTAATTGATGTCTGGGAAAACGAGTCTTGTCCAGCCAAACTTGATCCTGTTCTTTATCTGAGCTCACAAGTTTGGCTGCTGAAAGGGACTCAGCTGCCATAATAGTGTTTAGATGCCGGTAAGCAATTTGATTTAATCCCAGGTGGCTTTCCGTTAGGGAAAAAAAAAAAAATTAGCGCTATGAAAAATCAATGATGCTCGTTTGGGTAATAGAAAGAAAGAAGAAGAAGGAATAAAATCGTCGTCAGAGAAAACGGGCGGGCGGCTGGGACGGCGGTGAGCACCGCCTGGCGCAGGGGCAAGGCGGGGACGGGCTCGTGGATCGAACAACATCTTGGCCGAGCTCCTCGTGGCTTTATTTGTTTATAGACTCCGAGCCCCGGGGGACGCTCTCCCCCAGCCCGGAGGCACCGGTGGCTCCCACCACGTTTTCCCCCCCTGCGAAGGAGCTGTTGGCTGCTCTCCCGCGGGTTTCTCTGGAGAGGAGGCACGGGGAGGACCTGGAGGGGCTGAATAATGGAGCAGGGAGAAGGATTCAGGGCTCCAACGGTTCATTCAAAGCTCATTGTAGAGAAATGCAATTCCTGGTGGGAAGCCCACATCCCTTTCTGGGATTCAGACCCGGCACTGAGCCCCTGGCACTGCACTTGATCCCGCTTCACGTTGATACAGCGGTGGGTTACGGCTGTTGGGAAGATGCTGGGTGCAGGCACTGGGGTACCAGCATCCTCCCAGCCTCGTGCCAACGCTCTGGGGCTGGAAAAGGGCTTTGTCACCCGGCACCCATCACCCGTCGCCCCGAGGAGCGGGATCCTGCAGGCATCGCCTCCCTCCACAGGGCTGGGGACCCCTTGGGATGCTGCAGCCGTCGCCGGGTACCGAGGCTTGGGGGGGATCGCCTTATGGAAAGGGAGAAAAGCTCCGGGAGCACAGGGCAGGGATGAAAGACCCCCAAAACATTCCCGTCAGCGCCGGGTGTACGTCTTAACAGCTGCTCCGGCGCCGGCCGGCGAGATGCAGGTTATTACGTATTGATCGCTGCAGCGCCTGGCCAAGCCCAGCCGCGGGCGGGCGGCTTCAGACCCCTCTCATCCCGGTGGTCCAGGCTCTATCCCCATCCCTCATCCTCCTGGGGTGCCCGGGCATGTCCTTGTCCCCATGGCAGCGTGGAGCTGGGGGCAGTTTTTGGCTGGAAGCGATGGAGCATTAGGGATGGAGCGGGGAGAAAATATCCTGCCCGAATCCCAGGGATTCTGAGCCATTCGGAGGGGCTCAGGATGGACCCCTTGGCGTCTTTTTTTTCTTCCCCCCATTTGAAAGCAGTTATTTCAGTTTTCCAAAAGTGTACGTAACAGCCTGGAAAACTGGGAAGGCAAAGTTGGCAGAGAGCAGGCCCGGATGTATTTAAACAGGACATTAAACCCCGAGTGGTTTATTAATAAGATTAATAACAGCTCCCATGTGCTTGGCTGGGTAATTTCACCCGTCTTTGGTTTTTGTTCTGCAACAGAAGGAGATTTTGGGGGAGAAAATGCTGATTGCCCAAGTGCTGCTTTGCCAGCACCCAGATGGGAGCGGTGGGGCAGGATGCGGCCCCCCCCCAGCCATCCCTTCCAGGCTGCCCTGATGGGGCCGTAAACCTGCACGTTTTCCTTCTTATTTAATACAGATTTTTACAGCCAGTTGCCCCGTGCCAGCGCAGGAGGTGCTGCGGGGACCCACCTTGGGGTGATGTTTCCTCCTTCCCCACGAGGGATGGGCTGCTGGGTGCCCGCAGGGACTCGGGGGGGGGCTTGGTACATCCTGGTGATGCTGGGGAGGGTTTAAGGAAGCAGGAGCTTCGCGGGAGGCATGCAGGACGGCGCGGGGTGGGTTTGGAGAGGTGAGTGCCAGAGCTGCTCAGGTGCCCAAAAGCGTGTGAGAAAATGTAAGTATTTGGGGGGCTGCGGTGAATCCGGCTGCTTCTCACCCCAGGGCTGGTGGGACCCCCGAGCTGGGCTGGGGCCAGTGGGACCCCCAAGCTGGGCTGGGGGCTGTTTGTAGCCCACGGTGGGGACAGGAATCGCCCAAAGAGGGGACTTGTCACACAGCCCTTTGTCACACGGGTGGGCGGTTGCTCCGGCGGTGACAGCAATGGCGCTGCAAAGCCACCAGGAATGACCAAGCTGTTGGGCTCCCAGCCTGGCTGTGTCCCAGCGCCCTCCTCATCCTCACTGCCCCAACTGGGTGTCACCCAAGCAGGGGACGTGGCCACGGTGTCATGGTCTGGTGTCGCAGTCACACAGGGGACACGACCAAAGGCAGGGCAGGGAGCAAGCTCTGAGAGGTGACCTGCTGCGTGGTTCTCAGGCTAATTACTTTGATCGGGGCTAATTAACACTCTGGGTCACTCTGGTCTCTTCCCATGACCTGATCGATAGTGCAGCCCTTTCCCACCGCAGGTGCATGGTGCAGAGCCCATGTACTGGGGACACTGGGAGCATGGCACTGGGGAGGCGGACAGGAGCCGGTTTGCTTCCCTTGGTCCCTTTCTGAGGAGGGAAGATGTGAAGCCCTTCAGTGGAAGGGATGTGGGAAGCCAAAGGGCTGGGAATGGCCTGGCTCTGCCTCGGAGACTGTCCCAGTTTGGGGCTGGGGGGTTGCAGGAAGCCATGGGCGCATCATGCTGGTGCTGGCGCTTCGTCCCCCAGGCACCTCAGTGCCATCCTGCAGGGCCGTCCGGGTACAAAGCCCCAGCTGGGAAATGTCCTAGGGGAGAGGAGGATGCTCGGAGAGGGAGCGGTGAATGCTCGGAGTGGGAGCGGAGGATCCTCCTCGGGGTGGGAGCTGGGGGTGCTGCAGTTGGAGTGGAGGATGTTTGGGGTCATCATGAAGGATGCTCAGGTGGGAGTCAAGGGTGCTCAGGGTGATCATGGAGGATGCTCGGGGAGCAGAGGGTTCTTGAGGTGATCATGGAGGACGTCAGGGTGGGAGCGGAGGGTGCTCGGGGTGATCGTGGAGGACGCTCGGACAGCAGTGAGGGATTGCTGAGGCTGACAGGAGCCCAGGGGAAAACCTGTCCGCTCTCTAATTCTGTGCAATAATGGCTCAGATTAATGGTGGTCCTCAGCTATTGCCCGGGAATGTCAAGCTGAGAGTCCTTGTCCCCATCCCTTGTAATCCCTCGGGGCTCTCTCCCGCACACATATCCTCCCCCTCCTCCTCCTGCGCTCCACCAAATGGCCGGGAGCGGTTGGGAGGCCGGGCGGCTTGGCTGGCCGTGGCCGTGGGGTTCAGCCAGGGTCACCTTGGGGTGAAGGAACCCAGCACCCACACTGTGGGTGCAGCAGCCGGGCACGGGGCGGGCAGCTTTGCAGGCTCCAATTTGTATTTTTGTTTTTTCCTCCCCCCCGTTTTGGCTCAGGAACCAGCCCCGTCCCCATTACCCACCCCGAAAGCCTGACGTGCCCCAGGGGCACAGTGTCCCCATCTGTGCCACGGGGACCTCCCCACAGCTCCTGTCCCCTGCTGTCCCCTCCTCTGCTGCCACTTCCAGCCCGTCACCGGCCGGTTGCCAATTCCCCTTGGCAGCTGCCGGGACTCTCAGGCGAAACCGTCCTTTCCTGGCCCCTTTTTGTAGCATCTGGTGCAGTTTTCCCTTGGCTTGGTGAGGGGCGACACAGCAAAAGCCCTGTGACAGGCACTGGGGTGGCACAGGGCTAGCACCAAGTCCCCATGGCGGTGTGGGGACCGTTGACACGGTGGCTGGCAGGGTGGTCAGAGTGCGGTGAGGTCTGGGGGGGGTCTGGGGGTGCCTGTTTGCTCCCCAGGGATGGAGATGGAGATGGGGGCTTGCTGGAGGGTGGCACGTGCGTATCGGTGGTGACATCCCCCTGGCTTGGCAGCGTGGCCATCAGGAAGCCTGTGGGTGATGGGCAGCCCCGTGGCTGTGGGTACCGCAGCCGGGCTTCGGTGGGGACACCGTGGGGATGATGCTGCAGGGCTGGGACCAGGCATGGAGCTCGCAGGGAGCAGGGATGGTCCCCAAGGGCTGGGGGTCCCCGTGCCCAACCTGGCCAAGCCTCCGTCCCCTCCAGCTCCCGGCTCTGCCACTGCAGCCCTGGATGTAGTCACGTCCCCTCAGCCTTCGTTCCTGGGGGACACACGGAATGTCACCCCCCTTTTCCCTGGGAAGCGCACAGGGCAGAGCCCAGAAGGACATGGAAGCACGTGCCGGATCAGTGCCAGAACCTGTTTTATTCCCTCCTGGGAATTTGCATCACGTCTCTGACTCGGTGACGCCACACGAGGATTTAATTTGGCAGCAGCAGGCTGGTATTGCTGCGACCCGCTCAATGAACACCCATTGATTATTAAAGGCTTTATTTATATATTTTAATTCTTTTTTTCCCCCTCTGAAGCTCAACGGTTGTGTGAGTGATGGCGAGCGGAGGGCAGCTGGGCTGGGACAGGTCCCTACGGTCCCTTCCAGCTCCATGGTGGAGGACATCCCTGTCCCATCCCTGGTGCCACCAACCTTGCTCAGGGCTGCTGCCCCTCGAGCCCAGCCTGGATTCGGGGCTGAGCTCAGATGGGTGGTGGGCATCCGTGGGGAACGCTGGTCCGGGAAGCGCGGACAAGTGATGCTGCAATAAATTTGTGGTGTCTACCTGGGGCTCCAGTGGGTGCCAAGGCCTGTATTTAGGGACACCCTCACCCATTTTGGGCCAGTTTATGCCCTGTTGGGTGCAGGTCCTCCCCATCACCCCATGAGCGCTCCCACCTCACCGGCCAGGAGACGGGTGCTGCCCCCAACTTCAGCACCCAGAGGGTGCTGCTGCCCCAAACCATCTGCCCTTTTGGGTGCCCCCGTGGGAGGGATGAGGATTTCCATCTCAAAATTTTAGGGAAAAACCCAGCCCGGCAGCACCCGTGGCCTGGGCACAGGACTGGGGGGGACTGCTGGGGTGTCCCCATGGGAAATGGGGCTCTGGAACTCTCCCCATGTCCCTCTGCTCCATCTTCTCCTCCACATGGGGGACCCCGACCCCACTAATGACCCTGACCCCGCTAACGACCCTGCCTCCTGCCTCACATCAGCCCCAAGCTCTAATTATTTTCGATGAAGCCACCCCCAAAGAAGAAGCTGAGTGGCAGCCAGGTCGGGGGGGTCCCATGGGATGGTGGCACTTGCCAGACAAATCAAACCCAGCCCTAACGAAGGGGCTTGAATTATACATGGGGCACGGGCTCGCTGCCTGCCCTGCAATTAGTGGCGCCCTCATTAGCGGGGTCACTGGTGGGATTGGTGTCCTCTCCCAGCAGAAGAGGGGATGGGGCAGGGGGACATGGGGGGAGCTCCAGAGCCCCATTTCTCTTGGGGGGACCCATGTGGAGACCCCAGGAGGTGGTGGGAGTATCAGTCCTATGTCCAGGCCATGGGGGGACCCACGCGGGGACCCCAGGAGTCCCCCTGAGTCCTGTGCCCAGGCCATGGGTGCTGCTGGGCTCATTGTTTCCCCAAAATTTTGGTATGGAAATCCTCATTCCTTCTGCAGGTGCACCCGAAAGGGGGATGGCTTGGGGCAGCAGCGCCCTGTGGGTGCTCCGTTTGGGGACAGCACGCGTCTCCTGGCTGGCAAAGCCATCCCATGTGGTTATGGGGGGAGAAACGGGCTTTTAGGGAAAACCCTGGCTTCCCTGATATGGGGTGGTCCCCGATGCCAAGGGGATGGACTCACATCCCTGTGGGAAGTGGGGGACTGACGGCTGTGCCAGCCCCGCTGCTGGGTTTGGGATGCTTGGGACAGGATTGTCCCCCTGCTCAGCTGTGGCGTCGTCACCCGTCGCGACATCCCAGTGTCACGCCTTGTCATTAAAGGAGGCGGCCGAGCGGAGCGGGAAGGCCCCAGGGTGGATGCTGGGCTGGATCCAGCCCCGGGAGTTCCCCCACCCACCACCATGCAACAAAGGGGTTAGTAAAAAGCAACCCCAAAAAACCCCTTCCAAGCACGGTGGGTATAAAAAGACGATGAAGCAATTAATAAAAGCAATTTTTATGGATGTTTAAGAAGTCTCTAATGAGCTCCCGTCCACAGCAACTGCTAATCGCGGCGTTTAATAATGCGCCGGTGGTCACGGCACGCTCTGCTAAGGCGCTGTATTAAATCCTCTCCGCAACGAATGGGAAAGGTATCGGCAGGTTTAACAGCACCAGCTCTTTTGCTAAAGGAATTGTTCAAAATATTCAGCTTTCTGGTTTTATTAGGAGCTCTCCGGCTCCGATATTCCGGTTTGCGATCGTCCTGGGCTGCGGGTGGATGTGGTGATGGCAGCCGTTGGGTGCTCTGGTCCTGCGGGATCGCAGCCCTGTGTTGGATCGGTCCCATTGCTCCACTTCCATCCCTGGTTGTGGTGACAGCAATGGTGATGTCAGGAATTTAAGGAAAATGCCGGACGGGATTGTTATTAAATCCCTCAATAGATAACGAGCGGCGCTAAGGACGTCCTGTAGGGACCTTCGCTCCTTAAAGCACCCAAAAAAAGCATCGTGGGTGCTTGGGGAAACAGCCAAATCCCTTCCGTGCTGCTCACTGCCAGCCCTGGCTGCTTCCCACCACCTTCCCAGCCCATGGGAAGATTTATCCTTGCCTTGCCAGCACCCATGGGTGCCTCAGGTGTCTTCTCCTTTCAGGGTGCTGGGGTGAGGAACACATCCAGCCAGGAGGAGACCCCCAAACCCTCCAGGAGCTTGGGGCTATTGTTCAACGTAGAAATACGAATAAATCCCCAATTCTCCAAGAAATTCTGGCTCGTGAGCGTTTCGCTCGCCCGGGCCATGCCAGCCCTGCCTGCAGCGGGCAGCGATGCCCCTCACCAGGCGTCGTGGCTGCTCATGGGGTGGGGAAACACCCCAAGGCGAGGGAAACCCACAGGATGGATCGTATAAATCCCTTTTGTGCCGGCAGCTGCCTTGTCATGGGCTGCCGGGCAGCTGAATCTCTTAAACCCACGTCTCAGGGTGGGTTTATCCTGTATTTTAAGGCTAAAAAATTGGATAAACGCTGGAAGAAACACCCACGCTGGCAGGGCTCAGTGGGTGTACCCAGTCACCCCTGGGTACCACCTCCGGATGCCCCCTTCACCCCTCCAGGATGCAGGAGCATCCCCTCCTCCTCCGAAACGGCTCTACCTTCCCATCAAAATAAATATTTTCGGAGCCACGCGCGGTTTCGCCTCCCCACCGGCTGCCACCGGCTGCTCCTTTCACGGCAGCATCGCTCCGAGGGATTATTTTTGCTCCCCAGCTCATTAACGGGGTTGTTACCAGGCAGATTTCCTCACCCGATTTTCTCTTTCCCAGCCTGCGGGTCGTGGGAGGAGGGACTGCCGGTTTCCATAGCAATGCGCTTGGCTTTAATCAGTATTTCTTTCCTGGGAGAATTGATTACGAAAGGTGTCACTAAATAAGTCAGTAAATTGGATTTTTTTTATATCTTTTTTTTTTTTTCCCCTCCCCTCTATCGGATTATATTAACGGCGTCTTTGAGGTACCATTTGAGATCCGGGGGAAATTACCTCTTGCTTCTCACAGATGTTGGGCTAAAGAACTTAACTGGGAGAATTAGCGTCGAAATTGCCTTGCGGCTTAATCCCTGTCCAAACAGGCTCGGCCACCAGGGGCTGGTGGGGACATCTTGGCCGGGATCCGTCCCGTCCCATCGGACCCGGCATGGGGTAGGGTGGGTTTTTGCAAATTTTTGGAGAGCAGGTTGTCCCGCTCCTCCTCTTTCAATGGCCCAAAACTGCTTTTCCTGGAGCGGCCGGCTCCTGCTCGCTCCCCAGGATTTGGTTTTTAGGGGGTGAGACTCCCTCTGTCTCTCCTGGTTCCCCATCTTGCTTGCTTGTTCCTGTGTGCTTCCCAAATTTAAGCACAATGTACTCCAGATCTAAGCCCAAGCTCCCCCAAATTTAAGACCAAGGTCTCCCCAATTTAAACCCCAAATCTCCCAAATTTAAGCTCCAGCCCCTCCCAGATCTAAGCCCAAGGTCCCCCAAATTTAAGACCAAGGTGTCCCCGATTTAAGCCCCCAATCTCCCAAATTTAAGCTCAACCGCCCCAGATCTAAGCCCAGGTTCCCCCAAATCTAAGACCAAGATCTCCCTGATTTAAGCCCCAAATCTCCCAAATTTAAGCTCCAGCCCCTCCCAGATCTAAGCCCAAGGTCCCCCAAGTTTAAGACCAAGTTGTCCCTGATTTAAGCCCCAAATCTCCCAAATTTAAGCTCCAGCCCCTCCCAGATCTAAGCCCAAGGTCCCCCAAATTTAAGCCCAAGATCCCCCGGATCTGAGCCCAGGATCTCCCAGGTTTACACCCAAGTTCCCACAGATTTAAGGCCCAGCTCCCTGCCCGGAGTGGGGCAGGATCAGTCCCGGTGTGTCGATGGCTCCGTCATTACGGAGCACCAGGCGCCTGCGAGGCTCTTCCTTGCCCCGCGGACCGGGGGACGACGGGCTGGGTGAGCAGTGGGGTCTCTGCCGGCACCGAGGGACGTTCCCGCTGTCACTGCATCCCACGGGCAAACCAGCACCAAAGGAGACGCCGGAGATGTTCTGCTGGGGCCAGGGCCGTGGCTCTGCTTGGCATCTCCAGACTCTCCGGCACAAATCCTCCCACTCCAAGCAATTCCCCATTTTTAGGGGTTTTTTAGGGTTTTTTTTTGGCTCTAGTTTAATTAATTCTCAGCCTCTCAGTGGCCACGCCACTAATGGGCTTTCTGCTGCGAGTCTCCAATGTTGTGACGAGCCGCAGCTCGTTGTGGCTAATTGAGGCGCTTGATTAATCCCAATTTTCTTTATCCAAAGGCTGTTTGTGGAAGCCGGCTGATGCCGGGGGGACGGTTGTTGATGGTTCAGAGACAGCAAGTGCCTCCGAGGCTGAGCCGGGGATCAGGGATCTGTGGTGGACCAGGGCACGGGGTTTATTCTCTGTGGGATG
>VZSF01006845.1:5911-219253 GCA_013398295.1 Chionis minor | reverse complement strand
TGTCGCGCTGTCCACGGCCGCGGGTTTAGGGAAGGGGGGGGGGACGGGACGGGACTGTGCTTTATAAATCCAATTAGTCTTGTTATTCAAATTACCCTGCCTTCTCTGCTGAAAGTCGATGGAGTCAGAGCGGGGCACACACAAAGCCTTTCCCTTAACTCAAACCAGATCGGATCCACTGGGGTGGCAAAAGCTCAAAGGGAGGGAGAAGGGGTGGGAAGGAAGGGGTTAAGAGCACGAAGCCCTTTTCCTTCGTGGGATGGGGGCCTGAAAGCTTTTAACCCTTGAAGGGGTGTGTGTGCGTTTGCCCACGGACCTGCAGGATGCTCACGCAGGCTGAGAACCGGCAGACTCAGGGCACGTGTGGAAGCTGGGAGTGTGGGGCAGAGAGGGCTGCGCTCGCTTGGGGGGCTTCCCCCGGGGGCTGGAGAGCAAAGAGGATCCTGCACAGCGGGACAAGGAGGGATGCAGACGCACTGGGGTGGGCTGGAGGGTGACGCCTCTCCCCATTGCACCCAGGGGCCAAAACAGAGTGGGGGGAGAGCGGGGCGCCGGGGCTGGGCTGCCCCCAGGAACACCAGTGTTCAAGCAGGGGCTATGGGGATATGGGCTCTGGTGCGTCTGGTGAGGGGGTGGCTCAGGGTGAACTAAGAAAAGCATGAAAATCCGTCACATAATGTCCCCTGCACCCTTTCCTGTGTGACAGCAGACTGAGGGCTGTTCACAGGTGTCCGTATGGTGGGAGCGGTGCTGGCTCCATC
The DNA here is from genome assembly GCA_013398295.1 of Chionis minor. Taxonomy (NCBI): domain Eukaryota; kingdom Metazoa; phylum Chordata; class Aves; order Charadriiformes; family Chionidae; genus Chionis; species Chionis minor. The sequence goes on along the minus strand of VZSF01006845.1, from coordinate 218,492 downwards.
CAGCCCGGATTTGAGCCTCTCACCCCTTTGGGTTCTGCTGGGCAGCACCCAAAGACAGGATGTATCCAGCCCTCCGGAAAGCCCTGCTCCTAGTGTGGGAAGCTGCAGGTGCTGGAAAATGTCCAAAAGCAGAGAACATCCCCGCTGTAAGGCTCAAAATGGGGAGACACAGCCAAGTCTTAAAAAAGAAGGGGTGACCCCTGAAAAGAGGGACTCGGGGGGACTGTTGGTGTGTAGGGAGCAGGGAAGGGAGCGGAGCGGGTGCGTGTGCCAGAGAGCACACAGGTCCCGGTGCCTGAGGATGGAGAGGGATTCATCGAAGTGTGACGAGCGCCAGCATGATTTGGAGGGTGGGAGGAGATGGGTCATGGGGGTACGTGTGACAGCAGCACGGGGTGTTTCTGCCCCATCACAAGGAAGGGGTGAGCGATGCCTGTGGGTGAGGCTGGGTCCTGCTGGGCAGTGCTGGGGCCCCGGCTGTCTCGGCTGAAGTCAGGAGCCAGGTTTCGGGCACCTTCCAGAGGACGACTCCGAGGAGGTTTACAGGAGAGAAATGTGGACTCTAGCCTGAAGAAAGCCGTGCCACCGCAGCAGCAAAAAAACCAGCCTCTTTTTCTATCCTCTTTTTCTTCCACTCGCTCTTCATTACACCGCTTGTTTCTGTATTGATTTGGGGAAATCGCTGCCCAGATTTATGTGTCTCCTGCTGCTATGGGCTAGGGAGCATTTCCCACCAGAGCGATGGATAACTACAGTGCAAGGATTTCCAGCTGATGCCGCGCGAGGGCCGGTTGTCCCTTTGCAAAAAGAGACATCAGAAGGCTGCATGTACGTGGGGGAGATGCTGGAGCAGCTGATCTTTTCCCACAACCTGTGGCCAACCCAAGGAGCTGTTGGTCAAGCACCATCCCAAAGCCTCTCGGTGGCTTTGGAACAAGCCCCAAAACATTGCTGCTCTCTGCTTGTCCTGCCCACATTGCTCTGTACCCACCTGGGGCAGGGCAAGGGGAGCAGACCAGGTACAAAGATGGAGGAGATACAAGGATGGAGAAGCTAATTCCCCTCTGGTGCAACCACCAACTACCAGTCCTTGGGAACAAGACACGCACTGGTGTTTGCCTCCAAGAGATGACACAAGTTTGTGGGGTTTTTTAACAGGTTTTACAGTACCTCTCTAGGGGTCTGGTGATAGCAGGCTCATCAAGAAGCAGTTTTCAGGGGGATTTAAATTTTGGCTGCAGGGGTGAATAGGCACATGTCTGGTCCCACCTCTGTGGCAGGACGCGGCAGGCAATGTGACTCCTGAGGCTGCTTTGAAGCAAGCTTTTCTGGAGAATAGCTCTATAGCTCCCGAGGGCAGGAGCACCAGCCAAGGGGCTCAGACATGACCACCAACAGTCCCCGAGGCCCGGGCAGCCACCAGGTCATCACAAGGGGTGGCCCTGCAAGCCAGGGTGTGACGCTCCTCAAGCACCGCAGCAGCACCTGTACCTGCTTCACCTCTGGGTCTTCCGTGTCTGAAACTCGGATGGAGCTTTTGGCCTGTTTGAACATCCCTGGTGTTTATTTTGGATGTTGCTGCTGAATGAGGCATTACAGGAAACACTACATGATTTTACATTTTCCCCTGTCTCCTTTGGGTCTGGAAGAGGGCTCTGGCCCAGGACACATGCAGGGCCAAAATCCCCTCTTCCCAAACTCGGACCGTGACAGGGAGAGGCCCGGCAGAACCGCCCTGACGGGGCAGGTGGGGACAGGGTTGCAGATGCAGCGAGGACATGGAGACTGAGAGAGCACCTCTGTCCTTTCCTGGAGCTCCCAGGGCAGCAAGGACGAGCAGACAAGGGAAAGCCCCAGGCGGAGACTCCCAGGTCTTTGCTAGTGAAGTGCTGGAATTCTGGCAGGCATACTGTGTTTTCCCCCCAAGGGCTTGCTTTGGTTTCCCCGGGATGCTCCAGTCTCCTCCTGACTTTCTGGGTGTTTCTTTTCCCTGGGACTGTGCTGGGATGGCCGTGCTCTGGGGTCGGGCTGCCTCACTGGGCTGGCAGGAGTGGGAACACGATGTCTCAAGACTTTTCTTGGATGTTGAGAAAATGAAGCAATTCTAACGCAGGGATGAGTCCACGCTATGAGCCTCCCTCTGTGTCAGTCCTCAGAGGATACGAATTGCATCGCCTCCAGCTGTCAGCAGCCTTGGCTCCGCAGCTAACGTAGGGGCAGGTTGTTGGGATTTTCCAAGTCGTTTTTCCAATGCCAGAGTTGTCTCTGTCCTCCCTTTCTCAGATGACTTCCCCCAAGAAAGGGAGGTCTGGTGTCATTTCACCCACAGCCTGGAGGTCCCAATATCAGCCCAGGCTGTCGGTTTTGGTGCTGAGCATCCCTTTGGGAAGAGGTACCACCCAAAGAGGTGATAGCCCAGAAAAGCCAAAGGATGAGTTATCATCACCACATTTTTCCCCACAGGAAGATGTGCCTCGTGCAGATCCCCGGCAGGGATACGTCAGGCCAGTGGGGACAGACCCCCAGCCTGTACCCAGGGGGACCCCACCGCAGTGCTGGAGCCGGATGCCACCGCCACACTGCGTCACCCCACGCAGCCCCAGGGAAGGTCTGTGCCCTAACGTGCTATGTGCGCATCCGGGCTGGGTGAGCAGGTCCTCACTAGCCCCGCGGCTCTGGCGGCGGCGCCCGCCTGGGCTTGGCAGGAGCCTCTTCCACCTGGCTTGGCTGGGCGAAACCCTGTCACCCTTCAAGATGCCGTCAGCAGCTCCCTTGTGGCCCCCTCCAGCAGCCCCGAATGCCCCCCGGCCCCTCTGAGCTGGCTTCCCAGGAGTTCAGTGCCAGGTGGTGGGAAGTCCCTTTTGGCATTAGTCTTTCAGGGCAAAACCTTTGGGCTTCCCGAGCCTTTCCCTGGAGCATCCTGGATGTGGGAAACCCCAGGGGAGCACTGGGATGCAGGGAGCCGAATCCATGATGGCCTCAGGGATGCTGGCCATCGAGCCCTCGACCTCCTGCTGGGGCTGTCATCCCGCTGAAGCCAAATTTGGGCTTTCTGACCTTTTTTTTTTTCTTCTTGGGACAGAGTCAGGCTGTCTCCCACAGGAGGGTTTGTGCCTGAGCAGCATGGGTTGGCTCTGGCCAGGGCAAGGGGCTGGTGAGGGAAGGGGCAGATTTCGGCGCCATGGATGGCAGGGCAGCCTTGCGGAGCAGATAACGCTCCGGCCAGGCTTCGGCCAGGCCTGGGAACAGCTGGGGCCGCTGCTTCTGTGGCCAGGGAGCACTGCCATCTGCGGGGCATCACGGTGGCCCCGCTGCCACCCCACGGGCAGCCGGTGTGGACATGTGGGGCTCCACAGCCCTAACCTTTTGCAACCAGACAGAATAACAATGCCGGTCTGCTGGGGTATAATGGCCAGTGTTTGCTTGAGATACAAAGGCACAGGGCTTTCACATGAGGTAATACTGATAAGTTACGCTCTCATTCACCACCCCGCCTGCCAGCCGGCAGCGGGGCCGGCAGCAGCCCCTACTCTCCTTCGCTGAGCTGCCAGGACGTGCCCACTGGCCCCGTGGTCTCCGCTGGAGCATCTCTTCCCGCTCGCCCTCGGTGTGCTGTCCTCACCTGGCCCTCAGTCCTGAAGCGGTGCCCGCAGGGGCTGTTCTGACCCTGTCCCAGATGTGTGGGGTGGAGGACGGGGTAGCAGCTGGTGGGTGAGTTGGGTGAGTCCCTAACCCTGGGACTGCAGAGCAGCATGGTCTGTTAGTCCCTGTCTGCCTCCAATGTGCCTTTTCTGCTTCCCCAGGAGCATCAGATGGGGCTGGAATAAACTGCATGTCCCCTGTCCTGTGCACCCTGTCCCCCTGTCCCCTGGTCCCACTGCTCACAAGCTCAGTAGTGCAGGGCAGCTCCCTGCCCGGGCTTCCTGAAGGGACTTGTGGAGCTTTGGTGTCGTCCAAAACCACTTCAAGCACCTTTGGGAGGCTCAGTCCTGCCACTGGCAGAGCAGGAGGGTGTAGGGAAACTGAGGGCTGTGTTTTAAGAGACATTTGGCCATTATGACCAGGTAGGATTACTGTGGAAGAGACGTAAAGATATCCAGGAGACAAATCCAGGAGACCCCAGCTAGATCAGGAGCAAGGCACTAACCCTGCTGCTTCAATGTTCTGCCCTGGCACCCCACCTCTTTCCTCTGCTGCCTCCTTCACCTCTTTCTTGGCCGCCTGTCCCTCTTTGCTGGAGTCTGGTTCTCCCTCTCCTTTGCTGGACAAACACAGCCAAACCAGACCTTCACCCCTGCCCAGGGCGAGCTGCAGGCATTCCTCTAGGCATTGCCACATCTGAAGGAGATGGGAACCCATCAGTCCTGATCCTGGGTGGTGTGTTTCCCAACCAGAAGTATGGAAGGCTCAGGAGAAGACTGTAGAAGCTGAAGGACGGGTGGGGCAAGACCACATGTGTTGTGACACAGAGATGCGTATCTACTGTGGAGAGATGGTTTTTAGCTTATTTATGGTAATAAATCTGTCTCCCTCCCCTCTATCCCCCCCGAGCATGGATTGTGTCCTCAGGCCAAGTGCCCAGACGGCTCCTAGTGCCTGAGCAATGTCAAAGTGAGTGAGAATCTGGCCTAACTCTGGGTGCCACTGCTGCAATTAAGACATTTCCAAGGGTGCTCAGAGGCTCCAGAGCAAACCTGCGGCTGCACTCTGCCTTTGAGCATATCCTCGTGCCATGTGGGTTTATCCTCTGGACAACAGCAGGGAAGCAGAGACAGAGCAGCCAGCTGCCCTCCGTCCCCCTGCCATGGCCTGCAATCTGAAGTGCTCAGTATCAGTGAGAGGTGACATTTGGTTTGGCAGGAGCAATATTTCCAAGTGCAGTGTCGGTTCATGCCGGATGGGCTGTGGGAAGTGAACAGAGGTGTTGGAGGAACTGCTCTGCTCCCATCCAGGGTTCCCCTCGTTGAGTCATCTCGGGGCGGCTCCAGCCCTTTGGCCAGTCACTCCTGATTAACACTGATGTAAACGAACGCCGGGCGGGCCCTTACTCCTCACTGAAACCGCAAGCAGAGGAGCCAAAGCCTTCGTAAGCGGGGTGCTCCCGGCCAAGGAGCCATGCGGTGCTCTCGCCTCGGCCGAGGTGCTGCAACACGTTCCAGCCTCCATCGTTGGGGAGCAGCTACTAGTTACTGCCCGAGGGGAAGATGGTGAGATAATCCTGCACTGTGGGAAAGCAAGCCAGGACACCAGGCTGGGCTTGCTGCTACAGGACCCCAGGAAACGAGAGTGCAGGGGAAAATATCTGCCCATGGACCTGCTCCCTCTTGGAAAGCCCATGAGTCACCATGGAGGGTCGTGGAAGCAGCAGTGAAGTGACTGTTCCTTTCTGCTCAGCAGCCACAAGGATGGTATAGATGGAAGATGGAGCCAAAGCCGAAACTGAAGCAGTCCAACCCCTTCCTGTGAGGGATCGCATTTGGTGAGATCCTGCATGAGGCACTGGCTTGCTGCCACGTTTGCACATGGCCTCTTTCAAAGGATGGGCACACAGCTGGTCCCAGCCACACGGGGATCTGCTGCGTGCCCACGGGGCATCGGGAGGGCGACACATACTTGCTGTACCTCTTGTTTGCCTGGGCCAGTGATGGGGCAGAGCAAAAGGGAGCACAAATGCAGGCTCTGCCCCATGGACCACACCAGATTTCCAGATGCCCGGCTACTACTGGGAGGGGAGGGCTGAAAAACGCTCTGCCAGTCTGCTGGGGCTCATGGCCCCTTGTGCAGCAGGGGCCCAGCTGGAGGCAGAAGGCAAGAACGACGGAGGCATCCAGCCATGGAGCCGTATCGCTCTCGCAACGCATGATATCACTGCGAAACCGCAGGCCCCAGTGCCGGCAATGGCGCTAACAAACACCGAATCCTTCCCGCTTCCTCCCCCCACCTATTGTCTCCTGTGGAAGGAACAGGGCATGCTGAAGCTGCTGCAGCTGGTGACACCACCTGGTGCAGGAGGGAGCCCAACCAAGCTCCAAGCTCGGCTTCATCCCCACAGGGGTGAAGAAGAGCAGAGACATGGTGTGACTCAGCGGCACGGAGAGGAGCTGCTGCGCCCCCCCTGGCTAGCACAGGGAGGGGGCCAGTAGGGCCGGGGACTCCTGGGCCCTCCCTGCCCCATCTCCAGCTCTTCCAGGCGGGTGAGCTCCTTGCCACGGCGTGGGCCAGCCCTGCGCAGCTGGGGACATGCCACCGCCGTGCCTTAGCAGAGCAGATGCCAACCGCCTTGCTTTATCAGCAGCTGGGAGAGCAGGAGGAGGCAGGGGGGCACGCACCCTTCCACTGAAAGGGTGATCCCATGTGGCCACGCTCACACTGGGGCCAGCTCCAGCGGAAATGGCGTCCACCCTGTTTTTGCGGTCGGGGGGGGGATCAGCTGCTGTGCAACCGGTGGCTCTGCTTGCACAGAGGAGGGCTGCTTGCTTCCTTGCCATCTGGGCTGTGCAGCAGCTGCGTGGCCAGCGTGGGGCAGCTGGCTGCCACCCAGCCATGCCGGGGCAGAACCAAGTCCTGGCTTTTCTCCTTAAGGTGGCCAGAGCTGCCAGGGTGGGGGCAGCTGAAGAGCTGGCAGCAGTGCCCGTAGATCACAGACAGAGCCTGGGGGCTCTGTGTGGTTCATGTGAACGAGACACTGCCTTTGCTGGTGGCACCCTGGCATTTGGAGAGGTGTGACTGTCCCTGCACAGGCAGGTCTGTGTTTGCTGCCTTTGGTCCCATGGCAAAAGCCCGGTACTTTCTCAGGGCAGCTCCCTTGATGCACCCAAGGGCCAGAGCTGGAGCAGTCTGTGTGTGCCACAGCTGCCATGGGATGCTGTACCTTCAGCAGCTCAGTCTCAGACGGCCCGCCCCAGCTGTGTGGAGGCTCAGCAGCACTGGCTGGGAGCATGGCCCTGGGGCCAGTTTGTGTCTAGGAGGAGCTGGCAGCCACAGGTGATGCTACACACTGAGAAGACACAGCCTCGTGGTCTTTAGAGGTGACCGATGCCAGGCACTGTGGACACTGACCTGCAGGATGCAGAATAAGGAACAAGCATGGGAGGCAGGCGTCTTCCCCACCCTAAGTCAAGGGGCAGCATGGATGGCCTGCTCAGACCCATATTCCTGCTGAACTGAAGACCCAACAGAGCCTTTCCCCACCGCAGCCCCAGCTGGAGACACCAGCTCAAGCTCCTTTGGACCCTTCCTCCAGCCCCTGAGGGGCTGCTCCAGGCAGACAGCTCAAATGGGGGTGACTGGTGGTGCCACAAGGCTAATTTATTGCTCTCCAGTTTCCCTTCTGGCTAAAGTTCTTTGCCAAACCCAGCCTGAGTTTGCAGATAACACCAAGGTGACCAAACCACCTACTCCCAGCCAGCCAGGCAGCCCTCGGATCTGACTCTGCTATAAAGCCGGGAGGTCTGCAGCCACAGAAAGAGCAGGGAGTAAAAGTCCCAGCTCCTGACGCTGGTCTCGTGCTTTAACGTCACCCTCTGACGCGAAGGCTCTGACTTACCCTGGCAGAGATAAGGCCACTGCCGCTCAGCACCATCAGTTGGCCATTACTTGGGTGCTGTGGTGTGGGTGGGCTGGAGGATGGGCAGGTTGCCTGGTGTCCAACCTCTGGTGCTAGGGAACAGGAGCCCGGGAGCCCGCTCTGCTCTGCGGTGGAGGTGAGGCGATGTAGGCCTTGTACCTTTCCTGCCTGGCTTTGGGAGGTACAGGTGCCTGCAAAGCCCTGAGAGTTTCCACTGGGACAATACCAGCATCGGCTCTTTACAGTATTAAATCAGCTAAACTATATTTTTTTCATTATCTGTCTAGAAACTTGAGCTGAAGCAGGAGTGCTGGCGTGAACCAAACCAAGCCATCACAGAGGCTGCAGCTGGCCCTGGCTGCAAGAGGGTGGTCAGCAAACCCCAGGGACTAAGGCACAAGCCTTGACAGGCTGGTGACAGTCTGGGTGGGGTCCCTGCTGTGGTGACAGCAACTCCCGTCTCCCACCTCCCTGCAGCACCCTGGCCCCGTGGGGACCCTGTTAGACGCCCTGGCTCAGCCTCCCGCAAGAAAAGCCCCAGCCTGGGCAGCCTCCCACCCTCACCCACCATGACTGACTCGGTGGGGCCCAGGCCCAGCCTGGAGGCTCCCCTTCTCCTGGCAGGCTGTGAAGACCCACGGGCCCTGCCTGCGGGGACCCTTCCAGAGAGCAGGGCTGGGACATCCTGTCCCCTCCCGGGGCACCCTGTCCCTTCCCGGGGCACCCTGCCCACTGTCCCATGGTCCTTCCCGAGGTCTGTCCCGAGGCCCGGCGCTGCACAAAGGGACCCACGGGATGGCGGCCGGCCCCGCGCCACTCGAGGCCGCCCGGCGGTCCTGCCCCGGCCCCGGGGGTGCGAGGGGCGGCGGGTCGGGGCTGCCCTATGCCGTGCGGGAGGGGTGAGGAGCCAGCGCTTCGCGCCTGAGGCCTTCTGGGCCCTGCCGCGGCCCGTAGGTCGCCTCTGACCCGGAAGTGGACGGTGGGGGCGCTGGGACATTTAAACGGCGCGGAGCGGGGCGGCGCGGAGGGGGGAGCGGTTCGGCTGGTGAGTGGTGGGGCCGGTGCGGTGCCCCCCTCTGTGGGCCCGTCACCGGTGTCCCTGGGCGGGGAGGGAGCGGCTCCCCGGCCGGTCCCGGCGGCGCTCGGGCTCTGTCAGCCTAGTGGCGGCAGCAGCGCCGCCTTGACTGGGGGCCGGGCCCGGTGCTGTGCCGGCTCGTCCCGGAGCTCGACCGGCGGGCGCGGCGGCGTCAGCTCCTGCTTCGGGCCCCGCAGAGGGGCGGTGGTAGCCCGGGTTGCGTTCCCGAGGGGGTCGGGGGCGCTGCGGGCAGGGGAGGCGGCGGGCGAGGGGCCGCCCCCGGTCCCGGGGGTGCGGGGGAGGCCCTGCGGCCCCGCTCCCTGGCGCCGCAGCGGGTGCGCCCGCCCTCGGTGCGGTGCCGTGCCCTGGCTGGGGCGCCCGGAGCCCCTCAGTGAGGCACGTCCAGCGTGGGGGCGGGGAAGGGCAGTGCCGCTCTGCCAAAACAGCCGGTTGAAAATAAGAGGGGCAGTTTTCATGCCGGGCCCGGCTAAGCCGGCATCTTCCCCCGGCGCTTCCTTCTTTCCTTCCTTCGTTCCCGGCGTTTCAGCCATCCGCATCGCTGTCCCGTCTGGGAGCGAGGCGGGGTGGGGGCACCTCGCACCCACCCCTGCCTTCCCGCTGCGCCCCGGCTGCGAGGGGGCTGTCTGTCAGTTCCTGGTTGCCCATGGAAAACTGGTGATGAAATTGTAATGCGTGGGGGCTTGTAAGCCCGTTTTTGTCTGTGCTCTGGTTGCTAACTGCTAACGTGATTAAAGTTGCAGAAATTACAGTGGAGGTGAGGTGCGAATGTTTATTCTTTACTTGTAAATAAAGATGACAAACTCCTGTATTCCAGAACCAGTGTTTGGAGAGTATACTCGCTGGCTTTTCTAAATGTTATCTACTTCTATTGAATTGGCAGTAGGAGAGGGTGACGTTAAAAGGAAGCTTGCTGTAGACCTACCCCTGTGAGGTTTTGTAATAGCTCTGTAGCAGGTCAGTCTAATAGAAAAGTTTAGCTATTGGCCAGCACGGATGGAAAATCTTAGGAAAAAGAATCACAAACCACACAAAGAATTTTTCCTATTTATTCAGGGATTTTTAATTTTTGCTTTGTATTGTGAAGCCTGTTCACATCCGTGCTCAATTACTGAAGTAAATCTTGCTGCAACACGCATTGTTTCTCTGAAGGGGCCAGAGCAGGCACTCTGAGGGGGAGTCGGCGCTGCAGTCCTTGATCCCTGCAGGATGACGCCCCATTCCCAAGTAGTGTGTGCATGGAGGACACTGCCTGGGTGCTTATCCTCTGTGCGAATGCAGCAAAAGGGAGAAGAGGGTTGGGTAAAGGCAAAGAAAAATTCCAAGTGTGGTGGCAGCAGAGAAGGGAATATAAATCTCTCTTTGGCTGAGCTCTGCATTCAGTCCTGCCAACACCCCTGTGCTTAGAGAAGTGAAGAGAGAGTGTTCTAATGGACAGTGTCCGTTATTTTAGCTTAGGGTCCAGTTCCCCTCGGTTCTGGCATAGAAGAGATGGGAGTGAGCCCTGAAGTTTTCAACATACCAGCTGGGGTGAAGCTCATCTTCGAACATGCCTTGAAGGAAATATGAGGCATTTTTATGAAAAGCCTCAGAACACAGCAGTTGTACTGGGCTCCATTCTGAATATATTTTTATTTTCCTCTTTGGTGTTTGATTCAGCAAAAATCATTGCTATGTCCTGTCCATACCTATAATTTACCATAATAGTAGCTGAGGACAATTTACTAGATTGTTTCGCTCCAGAAACTTAGAAGCTAAAGCAGCTGAAACAGGATTGAAAGGTGTCTGATCTACTTAAGTTCCACGGTTGTGCCACAAAGGTGGAGGCATAATACCACCTACGGAAGCTGGCGCTGGATGGAGTGGCAGCCAGCATGTCTCAATCAGTAAGAATTATGAGCTCTTGCAAGATAGTTGTGCTAGGGAAATTATGGTATGCCAGTTGCACTAGGAGTGAGTTTAGACAAGCTGAAACGGTTAGTCTTTGTATTTGAAGCAAATATCCTACATAATCCAGAAGTGTCCGTCACTGTGGGGGAAGGTAGCAGGCAATGTATGCTTTTTACTGCAATGTTGAAGCGCTTCAGTAAGGATGCAGTTATTTTTGAAGACTCAAGGTTGGACAGAAGATTTCACTTCTGATAACAGCTAAACTGATGCATCTGATACCGTCTGCCAGTTACTGCCTTAATTTACCTGGCTTTTTCAAAGGCAAGGAAGAGCGGATTAAAGGAATCCCTTATGTTTGGGGTGTCAGCATCAGGACAAAAATCCCCATTTTGTGTGGCATGTGGGCGAGTACAGCTTACAGGCCATGGTCATCCCTAGGTCACTGATGGGGATGTGGTGCAAGGCGGATGTTGAGCACATCGTGAAACCCCTTTTCCCCCAGTGGTGTGACTTATCCACCCAGAATTTCTGTAAAGGTCAATACATTCTCATTTAGTATGTTATTGTGTCTTTTAACATAATCAATTATTTGACACTTTATTTCAAGAAAATAACCGTTTTTTCCCCTGTGTCTATTTGTAACTCTTTGAAGTCTGGGCCTTTTACTGCAGTATGGATCAGCTGGGCTATGTGAGAAGTACTACTTCTGCCCAAGGTGCCAAAGAGGGTTTGAGCAAGCCTGCTGCTCCCCAGAAGAATGCTTATGCGAGGCTGGTGCAAAAGCACCATAGTGGCCGATTCCGGTCCTACTTGAATCACATTGCGCAGAAGATGCAGCTAGAAGACCCCAGTGATCCCAGCTCAGATCCAGACCCGCCCCTGAGGAGAGGCCTGGTGAAGGATAATCCAGCCAGGAATGGGTTGAACGCGCACAGCTATTCACCGGTCAGAATGTCTCACCTGGAACAACCCATGCCTGGAGGATTTGAGAACGATAAACCCCAAACCGCTCTGAACAGATGTCCTCATAAAAAACATGCCATCGTTAGCCCAGAAGGAGACTTGGACGTGGAGGAAGACTACTATGTACATCAGCGTGGAGCTCCAGCTGACTTATTAAATACAAGTGATGCCCTGGGTGGGAGAGTATCAAACAGCCTGAGACACCGTGCACCTCTGCAGAAGTCTTCTGGTTCTGATGAAAAGGACGAGGAGGACATGTGGAGGAAGAAACATAAGAAACGAGGCAGGTGTCCTGCCAACACAGATACAGCAGCTGGACACTTGTTGACTGAGCAGTTTAGTGAGGATGTGCTGGCAGTAAATGCCAGAAAATACAGTCACTTGTCTCCAGGCCAAGTCCAAGGTGAGTTCACACTAATGAACTGTTTGGTGCATTTGCTACAATTACTGTGGAATTGAATGTGATGTTTTAGTCACGAGTGAGTTAACATAAGCCAGTTCTACTCTATCCAAGTTAGTCAGCTGTTAGTTACCTGTGGGTGGCTTTGTCCTGTTTTACAAGTAAGCCATCCGGCATGTGCAAATGGCTTCATGTGGAGCCAGCTTGGTGCTGGCAGCACCTAATTCCCTGGCCTAGGCTCTGTGAATGTGGCTGTGCTGCTTCCAGGATCAGCGCGAGACTAGGAGAGCCCAATTTCTGTGGTGTAGAATCCAAATTAATAAGACCTTTGGATCTGAGCTGACTCAGGGCAGAGTCACGCTTTCCTCTGCGTTGCCTCTTTGGATCTGGAGTGTTGGTTTGCCTTTGCGGAGGGTCCAAGTCCATCTAATACTCAGGAGCTCGGATGCCTGTATAATATCTAATTCCTGATATAGAGTGTTGACTCTAGTAAATTGTGCCGTTAGTAGCAGAAACCACATCTTGCAGTAGTAAAATGAATGTGTCTCTTAAATGCGATGTGCAAGGCAAAAAGCTCACTCCTAGAGATAAATAACATTCTTTATGTCGTGGTTTAACCCCAGCCGGCAGCTAGGAACACAAAGGCACTTGCACAGTTCTCCCGCTTCCCCCAGAAGGGCAGGAAGAAGAGGGAGGAAAAAGAAGGGGGAAGGGAAAAAAAAAATCTTGTGGGTTGAGATAAAGACAGTTTAATAGAACAATAACAGAAAAGGAAAAAAAAATAGAATGTACAATACACAAATCACTCTTACCACCTGGTAAATTGGTGAATTTGCACCATCCTGAGCAGTAATCACGAGTACCCCCTTCCCCCGGCTAACCCCATGTATATACCGAGCATGACGTCTATGGTGCGGAATATTCCATTGGCCATTACATTGTTCTATCTATGCTCCTTATCAGCTTCTATGAGAAGCTGAAAGAAGTGCTTGAAAAATATAAACATCACTGGGCAACAGCTCAAACAATATGCATTATTAACCTTTCTTTCATACCAAACCTGAAACACAGCAACCACTAGGAAAAAAAGATAATATTAACTCTGTCCCAGCTGAAACCAGGACACTTTATTAAAAAAAACCCCAAGCCAAAACACAGCATCAACAAACAACCAAAGCCAGACTGTTTAAATTTGATCTCTCAGTATAGTGGGTTAATGCTTCCTCTGAATGTTGTTTATGGTGAAATACTTGGATAGCCTGATCTTATGAGCTACTACTGGAGAAACTCATAAATGTCACTATTAAATTCTCTGTAACAAGTAGAAAGGAGATTGATTTCTCAGATGGATAAGATGGGCCTGAGGCCGATCACGGCTCTTGGATTGGAAATCAAGTCAACGTTTAACTAAATCACTCTTACAAAGCTATGCCCTATCGCTCAAGAGTAGCAAGTAATATGCTTTTTACAGGGTTTGCAGTATTTTAGAGGCTGTCACAGTAGCTTATATGCTAAAGTTGGTAAACTTTCATGAGTTCTCGCAAGACAGATCATGGAGATTTAACACAAGCAGATTATGCTAAAATTTGTTGATGAGCTTGATTTTTGGGAGGGTTTTTTTTTCGTGCTTCATTGTAACACTATTTATTATGCTAGCTGTTACGATAGACTTTGTTACCTTTTACCCTTCAGCTTTTGGAGAGTAGGGTTTGAAGAGCAGCTAAGGGAGATGGAAAGTCTAGAAGGCTTACAGTTTGTAGTCATGAAAATGATAGATCTCTATGTGGATCTTTGTCTAAAATAAAAATACCCTGGCTTCCAGAAGCGAGCTCCTGCAGTTCCCTCCTGCTGTATTTGGGAGTGGGGTTGCACAAACCCTTTGAAAACTAGTTGTTTGTTTAGTGTCAAGGCCTAGAGCAGAAAATGTTGACCCTCATGTTTGACCTCCCAGGTGGAAAACTCACACTGTGGGGAAGATTACTGGAAAATTATTTGCTTAACAGTGACACCCTTCCTCTTCTTCCCCCTGCATGTCTCCCCAGCTGCCCTTCTAGGTAGCTGAGACTGGTTACTCTCCAGAACACTTGCAGGTCTTGGGGAGGAAAGAAATAGGAAAAAAAAAAAAGTAACTTGATTTGGAGAAATGTCTTTTCTGCTGTTCAGTTTGAGTATATTTTAGCACTCTTGTTTAAGTGAAATGAAGGTTTTACAGTATGCAAGTGCTTAGATATAAGAACTCACACATCACAGTCCTAGATTAATATTTTCTCACTTCAAAGCTTGTCTTTCTCTCTTGGTGCTGATATAAGTCATATTACTTTGCATAGGCAGGTGTCTGGTTTGATCAGTTTAAATCAAGGCTTGTGAAACTGTGATGGCAAGAATTGCTTCTGTCATAGCAGTGAAGCATATCATCTTTTCAGTAGTGACATTTCCTCACAAATTAACTCTGTTCAGGCTGTTGTATGCTTTCCAAAAGGCTCTTTGAGCTAATCTCAAAGCTAAGCATCTCTCTTTATATCACTTCGTTTCATTGTCCTCTTCTTAACAGCTCTTCAGCTCAGGCTTAGCCATGGTCAGGTTTGCAATGATCCTGACACTGACAGTGCTAAAATTGAAGGCAAACATGGAAAACTGAGAAAACCCTTTGAGTGCCGTGAGGCAGACTGAGGGCAGCGAGGGGTTGGTCCTTGTTAATGTCCTTCAGTGGTTCCTGTGGCCTCGGGGGAAAGCAGTGTGGTTTGTGGAGCCCCAAGCAAGCACCACTGAGCCCTGGAGCTCACTGCTGCTGATGTGTTGCCGACTGTGAGAAGCGCTGAGGATTGCCTTTGTCATTCTGCACTGTAAGGCCCCAAGAAGAGGCTTGGGGGATAGAAATAATTTCATAGCAGATAATTAGGAAGCTGACCAGGGTGACTCTTCAGGTGTTCCGCATAGTAGCTGCTTTTCCTAAATACTGGAAACTTTGCAATTGAGGGAGCTGAGTGTGAGCAAAACTCTGCTGTCCCTTGTTTGAAACATGTGACATAGTCATGAAACTGCTTGTTGGAGTCATTCTACTGTATCGGCGCTCTTGGATTGGGGATGATGAGGCTGCATAAAGATGTATTCCATAGGTGGTTGTTCCTTTCTGTGTAGCTATAGCCTCTGCGAGGAGAATTGCCATAATGCTCCTGTTGTGAAGTTTCCTCTCAAACAAGCCCCAATAAGACCGAAAATAATCCTAAAATGCCAGTTTAAATTGTGGTGCTTATAGTTTTTAATCTAATACAGTTTCTCTGCTGCTCCTTTTCCCTAAATCTCCAGTCCTCTGGGTTCTTTGGATGCTAAAATTTTCTTAAACTTCCTTAACATAAAGTCTTTTATGAAGTCCTCTGGGTTGTTTTCTGGTTTTGATCAAAGGCTCTAAGAGTTTTCCCACTTCAATCCAGAGTTAGTCATCAAAATCTCTTTTCAGACTGACTGATGTTTCTGTCATAAAAGGGCTTAAAACCCCCTTTTCCAAGAGGACAGAAGTACTGACTCTTTCTGCGGCATCTGCCTGTCAGATGCTAGCAGCTGAGATTTGCATGGCTGCTAAGCGGAACTTCGTCTTAAATATCTGCGATGCATTGCTTTATCAGTAAGCAGTTTAGACCAAGCTGGGTGTTTTATTCAGGACAGCGCGTTTTTGCTTGCTTTTTGAGTACGTGCGCTTCTCAGCCTGTTTTTGAGGGAACGTTGCTGTTTGATAGCACATTCCTGAGCCTGCTGGAAAGCCTAAAAAACAGACATCTGCAGAAGAGAGCTGTCCTCCATACGTGGGGTGCAGCATGGTCTTTGGGAACACCGTCTCCCGGCCACCCTTGATTTCAGAGGCTCCTCGGGAGCTAGAGTACCTGGGAGGGAGCTTTATTGATGCTGAAAGCTTGGGTGGAGCAGGATGCTTGTGAAGGCTCATTGCTGTGAAATAGGTTCAGGTTTTGCAGGGCTGGCTGTACAGTCTCACTCTGTATCTGCAGACAGCCTCCTTGGGGAGAAGAACACCACTGCTGGCTTCGCTAGGTAGCGTCCCGAGGCTCCTCTCACTAAAAGCTTCACGGGTTTACGATGTGATGGAGCTATCTTGCCCATCTGCCAGGGTCAGCGTGGCCCCTGAGTAGAAACAGACAATTCCTGGGTGACAACATGCCTCGTCTGAAACAGCGTAAGATTTCCACGGTCCTTTCTGATTTATCATCTGTCTGACACTTGGCATTTATATGCCCAGCCTGTGATACTTAACCAACTTGGGCAGCTTCCACGGAGGAGTGTCGCTGGCAAGCATGCTGATGTTTAGCATCACGGCTTTAAAAACAATTGTTGCTGTTGGATGGTGATGTTGTGTTTGTCGCTGCAACCCTGACATTTAAAAGGTTCAGGACAAGTAAAGGAAATGTCCCGGAATGACATGTGTTTGATGGGCACAGCTGGTCAAGAAATACCAGCCTTAACAAGATGGCAAAATCTTAGGGGTTTTGTCTTTCCATCGTACGCTGCAGTAAGTTTTGTATTGGCCTTTGTTTCTCTGGGGGAACTTTGGAGGAAGAACCACAGCTTCTGCTTTTCCCTTCTTGTAAGGCAAATTTAAGATAATGCTACTTTTTAGTGGTGAGCCTTCCAGTTCTTGTGTGGTGAAATTCAGTACTTAAGAATGCTGTTATCTCCCTATCTGGCACCAGTAAATATGAGGCAGCAATCTAGCAAAGGCCACAGAATTAGCTCAATAAATGGAGAATGTTGGTTGCTGTGGAAATCTTTAAAATGTAGCTAATCTTGCCAGGTCTAATGTAACGTTCCTTAGATGACGTTAATCATAGTAATAAGATATGGGAGAGGAGGCAAAACTGGATTTACTCTATGGCCCCATCTGAGAAGCACATGAAAAATAGAATGCTCCTTTCTTTAATGGTTTAGCAACGTCATCACAAACATAAATTTCTCTCTTGCTTTTGATAAAAAAAATGTTGCATTCCTGAATCTTGTGCAACTAATGTTTTTGGCTAACATCAGCTATAGTATGTGAGTTAATATCTGATGCATCCTCTCTTGGGGAGATGAGATCTTGCCCTTGCAGGGACTTTGGGTTTTGTATGTGATCTAATAACTGTCTTCCGTGCCCTTTACCAGAGTCCTCAGCGCACCATGGTGCAGGGGGACTGAGTTCTGCAGCAGGAGCCCTTGCATTTGGCAGCAGAGCTTTAATCTCCATGAAGTAGCTTCCTTCACTTGCTAGTGCTTATGTGAAAATGTTCATCAGTGGAAACACTTGTTGCTGTTAACCTGCTATTTTTTAAAAAATAACAACAACAATCTATGTTTTTTCTTCTCTTCGGCTTCAGTCTCTGAAGTTGGGCCCCATTATGTAGCTCAGGTAACTGTGCTTGTCAGTATAATGTTGGTCCCAGGGAAATAATAGGCTAATAGAAGAATTGAATTAATTTTTTAATTAGTTTTAAATCTTTTCTTTAATGCAACTTGTCATCAAATTATGCAACAAAGATCCTGTTGAGCTCCTGCAGTGTCAGTTTCTTATGAGATTAGGAGTTTGGTGATAAAAGTGTGAGTATGGATGCGAGTGTGTTAGCATAATAAAATCACAGCACGTATGTAATGGTTTAAAAGCTGTTTAGCTGAACTAATTAAATGCAGCAATAAATTGAGAATTGTTACCAACAGGTGTGTCTGGTTCCTGCAGTGTCATGTTCTGGCCCTGTGCTGTTTAATACTTTTGTCAATCATCAGGAAGAAAACACACAAGTAGGATTGAAAGTTTTTTTGGATGACTTGGAGACCACAGGGAGTATTGAATAATGAGGGCAGTTACTGGCAGCCGTCTGGATCACTTGGTGGACTGGGAGCAGGCAAAACAAAATCCATTTATTGGGCCAGCGTAGAGCCATGCTAGCAGTGCAAGGAACCCAGTGTGGGAAGCAACAGCTTGGAAAAAAGTTTTGAGCTTTTGATGGATTAATCAGCTGAACATCCCCCTCCTGTGAAATGTGGCCAAAAGGGTAATGTATGAGCATGGGAATTGGAAGATGGAGTATGGACCGTGTGTGCCTTTGGCACGGCAGCAGCAGCAGCTTCTGGAGTATTGTATCCTGTGGTGGTGCCCTCTGTTCGGGGCGGATGGTGATGAATTGATGAATACTCAGAGGACGGCCACAAGGAAGATTAAAATGCTGGGATCATGAGTGAATGATTTGAGGAACCCTGCTTTACTTATCAAAGAGATGCTTGGGGGAAGGGAGCTTTCAGTAAATTGCCTACATGAGGAACAGATGTTCAATAATAGGCTACTCAGCTGAGCAGATTATGATATAACGCATTTGAGGCTAAACAAATCCAGGCTTGAAATACAGCACAATTTAGCAGTGAGGTTAAATGACCATTGGAACAGTTTTACCAAGGCTTGTGGTATGTGGGCTGTCACTGGCATGTTTAAAAGCCCTGGTAACAAATTTTACCTCCAAATTATGCTGTAGTTTGAACAGGAATTAATTTGAAAAAGTCCTCTGTCCTCTCTTATGCATGATGTCAGCCAGTCCGCACACCCCAATCAGCTCTGACCTGTTGTTCAGATGTCTCTGAAGTGTCTCCTTTGCTGTGGGTAGCCAGGTAGGTAGGACAGAAGCTTTGCAGCTGGCTTCAGGGGCTAATTGTGATTCTTCTCCAGGCCATGGCTGCTGCAGGGCTTTCACTGCTGCCTTGCTCTCCAGCCTCTGCTGGCCTCCCACCTCAAGCGCCCTACTAACTATCACCATGAAATGCTGTGGGCTGCATGTCCCTAACTCCCTCTTGTGGGGAAATCCGAGCTACAGAGAGTTGAAGCTCGGCCGGGGCAGGATGGAAAACAAAATGTTGGGATCTTTTGCATAAAATAATGTTTTCTGTGATAAAAATAAGAATTTCCGGGGTGGTGAAGGAAAACGTCAACACTAGCAGTTGCAGCCTACAGATGTATGGGGCAGGTCATACCTTGGAGAGTATTTCAGGATCTCTACAGATATGAGCCTGCAGTGATAATGCATTTTGGTTCAGTTTGTATCTTTATTTAGGCATTTTTCCCACTCGATGCTAACGGCTGTGAATTATGCACCTACTACACTGAATGGGCAGTATGGGGAACACTTCTTCAGCAAGTTGTCTTATTCTGCAGCACATTTTGTAACCTCAGGATATGTATGAATCTGAAAGCAGTTCTTTCATTTCTTCAGCTGTTAATATCTTCTAGCACCTCCCGTCAGATATTTTGCCTTTCAAAGCCTCTTGACTTCCTCTGATCTTTGAGCAACTGGCTACTCTCAAACTACTGAAGCCCAGAGAAATCAATGAGAGAACGTCTGCAATATTATGTTTTTAAAGTGTTTTTCTTGAAGCCTTTTCACAGTGTAGTTGCTGGATAAAACAAAGAGCAAAAGGT
This sequence comes from Chionis minor, assembly GCA_013398295.1. Classification (NCBI taxonomy): domain Eukaryota; kingdom Metazoa; phylum Chordata; class Aves; order Charadriiformes; family Chionidae; genus Chionis; species Chionis minor. Next base: position 199,135 of record VZSF01006845.1, on the reverse strand, counting down.
ATTGTGGAAGATGCTTTGGGAGGATGGAAGGACGAGAGGGCAGTAGAAGCAGCGCTGATCCACATCTCGAGGCAGGAGTGGAAGCCTGGAGGAGTGCAGTCATCAGGTGGAGTAGGTAGTTAGGAGGTCACAAGCAGGGTGGAGCAGGTTCACAGAGAGTCCTGAAAACCAGAAGAGCTGTATCCCCTCCCTGACAACGCCGCTGTGCTGCTGCACGCAGCTGGAGCACAGTAACTATTTTGATAAACTTTTAGTCTATTGCTACTAAATGAGTTTCGTCACCAATCCTTAGTTCAGAGCCTGGAATGGTATCTTTGGCTCTTGCATTCATGTAGTATTCCTACAACACAAACCCTGCTGAGGAATTGAATAAAATTGCAATTACTGTCTGAGTTACTGAAGTCAAAATCCTGCAAGCATCAGGATGCTTGGAAGTGTTTTGGAAGAGGAATCATGGTCTCGTGGGCACATGATCTTGGCGGCCAGGAGCAGTTTCCACAGCGTTGTTTTCTGCAGCAGAAAGAATCCATTGTGCATTTTTCTTCATTTCGTTTTTTCAAAGCATAGGCCCTTTCAGAAAGCCAAAGTCAGCAAGAACATTTTAATATTGAAATCTAGGGGCATGCAGCGCAAGAGTTTAAATAAGTATGTGCAGCTTAAAGCAAAAGAGCAGTGGCAGCGTGGGTTTCCCTCCCTGTACATGCTTCCAGTGGGTCTGGAAGTGAGCAGCTATCCCTGCTCCTGACTTTCCTGGGTATCCATGGACATGCCACTGCAGTCTTTTGCTACCTCCATCCCTAAATAGGAATGTTTCTTCCTCAATGGTACATTGTAAGAATGCTGAACGTCTGAATCTTTTACAGCCAGCTACACTGGCACGGTCACCTCCAAAAGCAGCTCACAGCCCTATGAACTCACTCACAAGCCATGACAGCCTGTATTTCCCCATCTGGGAGTCACCGGCTGGGGGCCAGCTTGTCCCCCATGTGGCAAGGATTCCCTTTGTGCTTTTTTTTTTTCTTGGACGTTCAACTCTTCTGTGCAGATTTGGGCAGACTTTCCACCAAAAAATGTTTAGAGAATCACCTTCTCCGAAGAGGCAGGGCGAGAGAGCGCTCTAGATTTGTTCCCGGGTGCGCAGATGGCTCGCAGCCGGACCGTGTCCTGGTTTGTGAACACAGTTGTGCTGGTAGACAAGCTGCTGGCTGGCACAGGTGGAGGAGCTGTGTCAGGTTGTGAAGGGCTGCTCGGAACCAGTTGGGCTGCTGCTTAGAGGAACTGGTTGCTTTGAATCACTCCTGTAATCATGTTTAGAGCGCTGTGCGGACAGGCCTTCACTTTAAGTGCTGTCTTCCCATTTTATTTTGATTTGTCTTGACGGTGGAAAGTTACAGCTCAGATTTACGCCGTGGCTGGGCCCTGGTGGCCCATCGTAATGGGTCAATTAGTGGAGGCTGGTGGGCATGGGAACTAGTTCTGGCAGCTGGATTTCAATACATCATCCACTCAGTTCACGACATTTGCATAGCATTTACATTTTGGCTGAGCCCATGCATGTAAATGTAGGTCTGCATTGTTTCTCTTCTTTGAATGACTGTTTAATTAACTTTAAGCTTAATTATGCAATCTGCCATCTGGCTAAATCTCTACAGTGCTGTCCTATCACAGGCCTTTTCCACTTCCGCCAAGATATCCCCTTTCCTGGAAGTTTGCTCTACTTTTCAATCATTAAGATAATTTCAAATCATTCCCATCCTTAGTTATTTTGGAGGCTGACTCACAGCAATGTTGTAGGATCTCCCTTTAGCTCTGCAATCAGGCTTGGACTGGGCACAGGAGTGTGCTGCAGAACCTCCAGTTTAGGATTCTTTGAGTTTACATTTCATTAGAGAAGGAGGATCTCTTTTTTTATTTGCTCGTGATAAGGAGAATGTGCTCTCGGGCTTTCTCTTAGACCCCAGATTGAACATCTGAAATATTGCCTACCAGGTTTATCTCCTGAAAGTCTCTTTGCTGCAATGAAACCTCACCGAACTGATAACATATCTCAAAGTCTTGCCTTTCCACTCCTACATTTCTAATGAATTCTTTCCCGGACATCCTCATTTCTCTCTATTGCTTTGTCTTTAATCTTGAGCCATCTACTTTATTTAACCGGTTTGCTTTAAGATACTGTAAAATGCACGGAGGTGGTTCTGTTCCAAGGCTATCGGAGAACTCTGAACTCATTTAATTCATGTTGAGAGCTGTGTTGAAGCACGGCTGTTCCTAGCACCGGCTGGAGCGGAGCTGAGCTCACGGGGAGTGCGGTGGATGGATTTTGGTCCTGTTTGTGTTATTGGGGCTCTAGCACAGAGTTTTTGCTCGAGATATCTTCCAAGGAGTGTCTTTTTTCTTCCTGGTAGAGAACTCTTTCCCTGAGCAGCTATACCAACAGCTGTCTTTGTGTATTTCCTTTTAAAAGAAAATAGAACAAAAAAAGTACTTGGCTGTTACCATTAGTGGGACATTTAGTCTCTTAAATCCGCAAAATATTTTGCAAAACATAAATAGCTGGTTACTTCTGGCCTGTCTATGACCAGTCTTTTTTGTTAACATAACTCACATTTGAGATCACTTCAATGGTGTTTGTTGGTTTTGCCTGTTGTTTTTGCCTGTGTGTGGTAATTTGATCCCGGATATTGTAGTAGTCATTGAAGTGCTTGGAGTTTTTGAGTTAGTTACTTATATAATATAGCATATACTGGCTGCCACTGGTGCATTAGACATTAAAAACAATCTAACAAATGTACTTTGGCTTTTAAAATTTGAGAGGAAATTATTTTAGAGGCTTCTTTGAGCAGCAGAAAATATCAAATAGCTTTTAAATTGCCTGTTTAAGCACATGAAAGGGAAAGACATGGGGATCCTCGCAAAACCTCCCTGATGTTAATGCAGTTTGTACTGGCAAAGCATGCTTTTATTTGTAGGGTTTATTTGACTTTGGAGAATGAAGTGAATAGTTGCCTGGTATAATCGTATCAACACTAGGTCTGTGCCTCTGTGGAGTTACCAGCCAGAAACTGCACCCCCCCAGCTCATCAAAGCTGGCAGCATTAGATTCACAGAAGTACCTGGGCTGGGTTGTTCAGGGGCTATGTAGGATTTGGGATTTTGGGGGTCCTAGATGCCTTTGCAAAACAAGGCAGAGTTTCCATTGGCTGAACTCTTGTGCTGAGACTATTACTATGCCCTGTTACACATCAGCATCCATAGTGGCTTATAAAGCTGCAGGTGGGACTTCTTGGCAGGTCGTGGGGAGCGTTTGTTTGCTAAAAGACCAAATCTGATGGTTTCTAAAATTTGCTTTGCCAACTCTGCCAGGAGCCAAGGGCCAACTTGAACTTGTAGATCTGTGAGGTGATGCCTTGGGCTGCCACATGGTTGGCCTCTTAATTCCTTGAGTGTCTAGTAAGGATGAGCAGGAACATGCTTTATTTAGTTTTCTTGCCGTGCCTAACCTAGTCTGACCTAAAAATGGGAGTGCAGGACTAAGCAGGGGTTGTTGTCAGAGTAATTCTTACTGCCTTTAGTCAGTTAATTCCTACTTTTGGACGTAGGGCTATGTTGGGTGACCCTTCATTTGGTAGCTTCCATGCCTTCTAGATCATGGGTGTATCCTTACAGTGTTTTCCTGAGTGCATAGCTGGGTTGTCTTGAAGAATTAAATGCCAGGGAACCTCTTGGAAGGTTTCAAGGAAATTGGTTTAAGTCATTGAGAAGTGTCAGCAATGAAATGAAACATTGTAGAAATACAGACAAATATTTAGTAACTGTGTGTTGAGAGTGTCTCATTAACTGATAACAAATTGTTCTATTGCATGTTATCAGTTCGGGGGATGCGCTTCTGTTTCTTCTCACGCTTATGCTAACTGTAAAGCCGGGGGTATTTGAAAGATTCCTTTGCATATCTAGATCATGATCTAATGCTGGGAAGCGATGGAAAATCCTCTTAGCAAGAGCAGAGTTGGCAGAGGTGTTGATGCCCAATCATGGACTGATAAAAGGAAGTAGTAGATGGAAGTATTTTGTGTTGGAAAAGTTTGTAACAATATTGTTCCATCCAGTGCTTTCAAGATAATTCCTTTTTCTTCAACGTAAAAGGAACCATTACGTGTTTAGATAGCTTTCAGTGGGGTGAGAGTCTGAAACCTCTAGAGGTGACACCAGCACAATTGTGAAGCTCTCACGGGCCTCCCCACCCCAGGGAGCTGGGTTAAATAAGTAGTGTAGATGGTAACAAAGCTGGAAGTTTGGATAGAAGTAAAAATGCCTAGTGACAAGGTAGAAGCTATAGGTGAAAGCTATACCGGGATGTCCGTATCTTAGCATTCACTTAGATCTCTCAAGTAAAACTAGTTCTTGCTGGATCCTGGATGGGAGGTATCCAAGGAGTCATGGATGTGCTGATGAAAATTCAGTGAGGAATACTTTCCTTCTGTGCTGGTAGTTATCAAATAACTTGTCAGGTGTTAGAGGGCAGTTGGAAATGTTTTATTTTTGGTAAATAAAATTGAGGGTCTTGGTTCTTTCTTGAGTAAAGCAATATGCAAATTTTAATATAAAATTAAAGGCTTTCTGGCCTTGCTAACTTCATGTTTAGTTGAACATTCTAGTTGATTTAGTTGACCATCTAGTTGATCAACTGACTAATACATGTAAATTTAATTAAATGCAGTACTTTTCAAAACCTAAACTATAGAGTGATTTTGTATAAATTATGTCAAAATAAACTGATTTAAGACATCAAGCCTCCTCTCTTACTGTAAGCCAGATCAATTATTCTGGGAAGCTGCCTGCATGCATTTTTTTTCCAAAATAAGAAAAGATTAATAGGTACTTAGGTTTAAAGACCGAAATGTGCCATTGCGTGATGTTGTTGTTGTTGTGACAGGGATGAAGTGTGATGGTTTGGATTCTAGATTGAGCTCCAGCACTGTCCTTCCATAGGAGCTCAACCAGCTGCTGCTGCCTGCATGAGGGATGCCGGACTGGGCTCCTGGGTTGGAGTCAGCCCCTGCCTCCATACTTTCCGCTCCTTTTCCTGCTTGTGTGTTTCTACTTCCCACAAGTGCTTCCCCTTGGCTAGTTTGAGGTGGTTCCCTGCTTTGCCTGTAGAATACCTGGTCCTGTTTAGGTGTCCCTCTGTCACCTTTGTAGGCAGCCTCCTTGCCTGATACAGGTGTTGGGGATATTTCAGCCTGTCTCCCTCCAGGGAGACATTGTTCATTGTTCAGGCAATGAACAGTCAACCATTTTTCCTCAAATCGTTACTCCTGTGTTATTTCCCATTGGAAATGGCAGAACGCCTAGAAATCCCAGGCAAGTGGTAGCTGCATCCATGGAGAGCCGCTCTGCATCATCTGTGCAGCCAGTGAAACATACCCGAACATGTTGCATTTGCTGTGTCTTGTGAATACATCTGTGTCTTGCATTCGAGTTGCTCTGCGTTCAAGCCTGAGTGGTTCTGCGCATCCATACGTTGGTGCATTGTGGTTTCTTCGACCCACCTGTTAGGAGATATCCACCACCCTGTGCTCCCAGCCGCCACACTTCAGTCTCCCTTCTGCTGAAGCTGTTTTTAACTTTTCATGCTGTTGATTTATTTAGTCATTGATTATTTTACTGCCTGGAATGTGTTATTACTTTGTGCGACATCTTACCTTAAAAGATTTTGTTATATCTTACAAATCGCACAACTATAACACCACAGAAAAATTCAGACTTCTGACACACTTGGTGCTGGAACAGAGTTTAAATAAATTAGTGATAGCAATTATTTCAGAAAGGGTAGTCTCGGTATATCCTACGCTATCTATAGAGTAGTCAAGTTACCATTTGCTTTGTGGAATGATGTTGGTTTATTCATCAGAATATTAATCCTGGGCAGCAGGGACAGTGGGAAAGCCCATCATGAAAAGTATTTCTAATTTCCAGGTTTAGGGGACAGGCACATTACAGAAGCAAATACTGAATCCAGTTGAAACAGATGGGAACCTGTAGTTAGCACTCTTTCTTTTAAAAGGCGAAATGCAAGAAATCATAGTTGTGCAGAATTCAATGTGTTCCAGTTGAATGCTAATTGTGACAGTTGTCTGTGGCTTTGTGACAGGGGTGGTTTTGTTTAGCCATAAACATCACGCAAAGGGGGTCAAATAAGTGTCCAAAGTGGCTGTGTGTAAGCTCGCTTGTAAGCCAGCTGTGTCAAAGCAGAGCTTGTTCATCTTAGTAAATTTTTTCTTTGAGTTTCCATCCCAGTCTGAGTGGATGAAAAATCCCACTGGATAGCAAGCCAAAGGCTTTCTACCTTTCAGCATGGCAAGGTGCTTCCCCACCCTTTGCTGTGCCTTATTTTTGGTATTAGTGGCCCCAAACTTTCTGAACTGATGGGCAGTGCAAGTGCTGGGGCAGCTCTGCTCTGCAGTGGCTAAATCTGGCTCTCAGCTCACTTCCCAACTCACAAGACATTTTTTTCTCTTTTTTCCCCCTCTGCATTTTAATTTTCTGCTCTCTTTTTTTGTCTCCTTCTTAATTACACGTTAAGATTTAGCCTCCTTTTTATCCCAAGTTCTTTAAATCATAGTAGTATTTTCTGTGACTTGCTGTCATAGAAACGAGGGCTTTAGAGGACCTTACGAGCTCGTGTAATCCATTTCACTACCTCAAGGAAAAAACTACTCTTTTCAAACCAACTCTGGCAGACGTCTGTCTCACCTATTTTTAAGAACCTCCAACGAAGCAGATTGCGTGACCTTTCTGGGTGATCAGCCTAGCACCTTGCTTTTTTAACAGTATTTCTAAGATCCCGCCTGTTGCAGTTTAAGTCCCATTCCTTCACCAAAATGTCTCTGAAAAACCTCTCCAGAGCAAACCAGGTTGCCAATTCAAAAGCTATTCTGCTCAGATCTCTCTCATCCATACTTTTAGTTTCGGTGTTTGTTTTTGAACTCAGTCTCTTGACCCTTAGGGCATTTGCAAATCAGTTAATTTTAGTTCCGTCTCATCATGTGGTCCGTACAGGTAGTATTGCCTCGTCTCATCGGTTGAAATCTAAATTTGTGGCTGCGCTCTTGCTGTGTTACAGCTGCAACCTCTCGCGGACAGTCTCCTCCTTGAAAGCATGCATAGAGTGTGAAAAGCTTCAGCATGTAGAAAGAAGCCAAACTACGTTGCCATTATCCTTACGTCACTGAACGCACGGGCCCCCTCTGCGTTTCACTGTCCCGTTTGGAAACACTGCTGTGGCATTTAATCTGTGCCCGGGCTGGCCTGAGCTGGCACCTTGAGTTGTCACCGTGCCTGTCTTGGTGTCTCCTCTCCTGGATTACGAGGATCCCTCCCTCCTCCTGCTGATTTGCCTGCTATTATATACGGAAGTTACTTTTTGTCTGTGTCTTGGTAAAGTAGCATTTTTCTCTTATTGTACCATATTATAAAATATCTCTTAAGTACAGCTTTTAAAATACTTTTTTATCTCACTGCTTCAGTTTAATTCTATGAAGCAATCTGCAATTTTGCTTGTGAAGGATACCATAAGTAAAAAATTTGCCTTGTAACTTGGATAGCCCCATAGCACATAAGTTGGCATTGCACGTTTTCTGACTTGCAGGTACAAGCTTGGACCCAGGGAGCGTAGCCAGGAGGGGCTGGAAGGCAAAGCTGTGATGACATGTTCAGTATCCAGGTGGAGGGCCAAGAGGGCAGCTGCGCGGCGCTGGGTTGCATTCCAATGTGCTGATCCGTGGAACAGCGTTGGCATACGCTTTGGAAGCTGCTGCTTGCTCTCCTGGCTGTAGGGAAGGGGCTGAGGTGATGGCAGGGAAGGAAGGGGTGAGTCTTTGCAGAATATTTTCGTATGATCGTGGCCTATTCTGAGCAGGCTGGACATTCGGAGCCTTGGCATTTCTTTGTGGTGTCGTGCACCATGCTGCCTCTGGTAGCCCAAAAGTTAATTACTCCAGGGCGGGTTGTTGAGATTTTTTTTTTCTCCTTTATTCCTGAACTACTTAATTAAGTTGTAGGGAAGTTATATTTTCTCACTACTTGGGGGCCTAATGGGGTGGAGGGTAGGGGCTTTGGAAATAGTTTAACAATTTCACATTTTATATGCCCTAATGAATTTCCCAGGATTTTGGAAGGGTTGTATCCAAATTTGGTATCGTAATTTCCAGAGTTTTATTTATGCTAAAATAAGTTAGTGGTGGATTAAGGGGCACAAAGAGCCAACAGATTACAAATGAACTAATGAAGACATGGTTTCTTTTGGATAAAGAGCATGACTCACAGTTGTGACTTATACTGAAGTACTGCAGACCATGAGTTTCACCAGGACCACAAGCTGGCAATGGGGTTCCTCTTCCCTCCCCTGTTATTTCAAACCTGTGTTTGATTTCAGGTGCAGAAAAGAGAGGGTTTGCAAGGACCAGAAACAACTCTGAATCTGCAAGAACTCCCCAGAACTTCGATAGGAAGAGGCAACTCTCTGAATCGCAGACAGAAACAATGAACAATTCAGACAGCAGAATAAATCCTAGACAACTGGGAACTCCCAGAGGTATTAAAGCAGAGTGCGTACACGCTTCAGGAATAAGCTGCCTTGAAGCATGTGCTCAGCACTATTAAAGGATGGGCTGGGGTGAATGCTCGTAACTCTAAAATGAGCTGTAAATGACTGTCGATTATTTGTAAAATATGATTATTCCAGACTTTTTGGTGCTGTGAAGTCAAGTGCCAGTATTTCTAGGCAAACTGTTCTCAGAAGTTCAGCTTTGAATACAAAGCCTCTGTACAGCTGCTGTTAAGATACATAGACAGGTTTTGTGGGCAGGATAACACTTACGAATTTTTGTTTGCAGGAGGATCCTATGCTGCTGTCACAACATCGGGTGACAGAAAGAATCGAAATAAACCCACTCGAGGGAGGAAGAAGAGTATATTTGAAGCCTACATGTCAAAAGAAGATGTTTCAGCAGGACTGAAAAGGGGAGAGCTAATTCAGGTGCCTGGAACATAGAACATTCATGCTCTTGTGATAAGTCTGTGGAAATCACAGGCATTTGTTGGAAATTGGTGTCAGCTGGTTGCATGACAGGGGATTGATGTACCATTTATACATGTTAGAGGAAGATTTTTTCCCTTTCTCAGGAGATTATAGAAGTGGAATGAAACCTTCTAAGTTAGATGAAGTATAGGTCTTGGTTTGATTGTCTGTTCTGTAAAATTCCTGATCCACAGTCATGATGAATTGCAGAGTTCTGATTGGACGGTCTGCTAGCCATGAGAGTCATTATCATGAAGGCACTTAGTTTTACAAATGATGCTCAACAAGCAGCAGGTGCTGGCAGCCTCTGTCTTTGCCAGTGTAAGGAAAAATGAGTCCTCTTAGCAAGATGCTTCTTGCTGAAATTCTTGGAAGGATGTTCATTAGTTCTCAGCAATGAGGTGCAGATGCTTCAGCTTCCAGATCTGCTCTTCTTTTTGCAGTCTATCAACTCTTCCCGGAAGTCTACCTCCCATAAAAAAAAGGGAGAGTGATGATGTCAGTAATGCTGTGATCCCTGGGGTCTCATAGGGCTGTGCCTAGCAGGGCATTGCAGTAAAGTGTTATAAACTACGATGCAGCTGGTAAAATTAATATCGAATGGCCAAGTAGTGGTGCTGGTTCCTTGATTTACTTGCATGATTTTCTTTGCCCTCCCCTAAGTTCATAGGGCTGACCCAGCCACCGATGAGAGTGTCAGGTTTACTGAAGTAAGGCACAGATAGTAGATGGAGCTGAAGAGCTCATCAAGATACACACGTTTTTGTGTGTGTAAGGTTATTTGCCTTGAACAGCTAGCAATAAGCATGTTCTCATTTTACAGATTCTAAAGACCAAAGGTCGGACTTTATGCTTCCGTTTGGAGTGGCAAAACTGCAGCCTTAATTAGGCAGCAATTCTTCTCTGAATATCTAGCCAAATGTGGGGGTGGACCTGCCATTTGTGGGGGCAGCTGGATCTCCGAAGGAGTTTTGCAATAAAGGCAGGCAGGGCTGAGGTTTGCTGAGGGGTAGAAGAGGACGGTGTCATAGAACCACTCTTGTAATATGGTCCTCAGCATGATGTTATGTTCTTCAGGACACACCCCACGTCCCAGTGAGATCACACTGGTTGGGGAAAAAAGGCAGGTGGAAGTCAGTGAGGGCACAGTGGACACTCATGCTGAGGCATCGTTTACTCCAACACACACTGGTGCATTGCTGTTTAATTAGTGGTGTAATGCTGGTGAGGTTGGTACACTTACTTTCATCAATATATTGAAGCTGCAATGTATTGTGAGACATCATCTTGTTTTTTGTCTGATTTCTTGTTACAATTGTATAGCAATTCTTGTATAATAATATAATGGCATAATTTCTGGAGGTGTGATGAGGATTCCACATATAAGATTGCCTGTTTCCCCCCTGAAGACCAGTCTGATCAGCTCTTAGCTTTCAGAAAAATGACTATGCGGCATATCCCTGCTGATGATCAGACTGGTTCACTGGGCTGCCCAGACCTTAGGCCAGGGCCTTTTTGTAGACTGTCATGGACATCCACACTGGGAAGCAAATGATGAGGGAAGAAATGGGAGCCTCGAGTTGTGACTTCTCCCCATGGCGGTAATGACATATGGCAGCAACTAAAGCTTCCGCCTTACCTTCAGGAGTGGTTTTGGCACCTGTTTTTGGTAACGCAGTCTGAACCATTAAGTGCAGCATGTGTAGACTGCCTACAAGGTCGAGTGCAGGTGCAGATAAGGCACATCAAAGCATGACTACTACCTTAGAATCCCATTGAAATGATGAGTCCCAGAGGACCTGTGATTGCATGCTCTCTGGCAAAAGCATCCCTAATTCTTGTAAATGCATAGTGTCTACTCCAGGTCATGTGCTGCGTAACTGGAAGAGTCATACGTGCTTTCTTAGGCTGCATCTGGTTTTCTTTTATCCAGTACACATAACAGGGAAATGGTTGAGGCTGTAGAAGCTGGTTTTAATCATTTAGGGCTGAGTGTCAGATCATGGGCACCCCAGCTCAGTATCTCTCTTGTTCAGCTCATTCATCCTTATGATCTCATCAAGATCATACATCATCGTGGTCTCCAACAGGATAGGTGAGATCCTGAAAGCAGCTATAGTGAACGGACAAATATTCAGCACTGCTCTGTACAAGGACAAGAGACAGTGAACAAATACCTGTTGTGTTAATCCTCAAAAGCAGGGGATTGATCTGGCATAGTAACTGGCAAAAATATACCACAAGAGCCTGTGGAAGAGGAGAACAAACCTATTGGTGTGAATCTGATGGTCCTGAGCAAACTTCAGTGATAGCCAGACAGAAGCATGACAGAGCAGGGGCGTCCCCTGGAGCTTCCTGGTAACTCTGGATCTGCATATATTTGCGTGAGAATGTGAGAGATCTGTTAGAGAGGAAAGACCCTACCAAAAACTCTGAGGATGTTGTTGGACCCTGGCAATGAAGCTATGCAAGTAAATGCTCCTGAAAGCCCAGCCTTCGGAAACTACTCACAGACGTGGAGATTGCTCAGATAAAACACAAGCCATGAAGTTTAATTCCTAGATCAAGAAGAACGAAAGTGTTATCTTTAAGGCTACGTCAGTAACGTTAGCCTTAATGGCTTCTGGTACTGTTTCTGACATAACTCAGTTTTCGATAAGTAGCATGGAAAAGTGTGCCCTGCGGGATTCCTGGGTTCATTTAATCATGCGACGTGTGCGGAAGTGTCCTTCCACAAGAAAGGGCATCTGAGCTCAGGCGCTTAAGAGTGCGTAGACTTCTCACTTCCCCGCCCGTAAAACTGTCTGCAGTGAGCAAACACCAAGCGTATCAGGTTGGCTGGAATCACATCGGCTGGTCTGAAGGCAAACAAGATTGAATAACTTCAGCGTGGTTACGTAAGCAGATGGTGTTGGCTATACACAACAGATGAAGTCAGGTTACGTATTAAGGAACATTGACCCAAAGGACCATCATCATCCTGTGAAGTACCAGCCAGAAACTCATGTCTGCTCCACGCCTCCAGCATCTCCCAGACCCTCCCTGCAGGGCTGCTGGGGTCAGGCGGAGCGAGACTGCACAGCATACAGAGGTGCAGAGCCTGCTTTGCAGCTAAGGGGGTGTTTTTCCTTAGAAAGCTGTTCTTCTGTGGGAATGAAGGCTGGGGTTTCCCTGATTTCATGGATTTTTTTTTTTTTTTTCCAAAGGTGGCCTTGGTAGCAAGCAGATGCCTGAACCCAGACATGTTTTGGTGTTCTCTTCATGCCAATCTAGGCATGTGTGTTACGATATCTGTTATGAACTGTGTGATATGAGATGCTTGAAGTTTAGTCTGAGTGTTGCCTGCCCTGGTTCTAGCAGAGCAACTTGAGAAATCATGACCTTTTTGTGTCTTGCTGGGGAAGCTCAATAAGGTTAGAAACTTTTTTGGCAAGTATGTGTGAAGCTGACTTGAATCATCAGAAAGTGTTTTAGAAACCTTCCTGCAAACCTTTCTCTTCCCTTTCAAAACAAAGGCCCTACTGACATAAAAACACTGATAAATATAGCAGCTATTATTTGCAAGCTATTGTAAAATAATACAACATTAGTGTGACATCATGAGACTCTGGAGCCAGATCCTCACCCCCTAATACACATATGAGAACAGTTGTTCATTGCAGATGGGGAGAGTGACTGGTTCCAGATATGATATCACAGCGTGAAATGTACAACATTGTAAACAGGATTTTCATAGGCACAGATAACAGGGCCCATCTGCTTTCTAAGATAAATTTTGGGAGTTCCTTGCTTGAAGGAAAGAGCTGAAGTATTTTAATGCTACTTGACGTAAGAATTCTAATGCTGATCATAATTAGGTAGTGCATATAAAATGTAGAGAAACCCGCTGCACGGTAAACATGGTAACATTCCGCTCTTCTGTGTTTGCCTGAGCTGGGCATCCATGTGCACGTAGCCGCTCTGGCGCCTTCTGGGCCACGGACACAAAACCTGATTTTTCACGCGTGTACTGGGCATTTGCACCTGGCTGATTGACAGCTGTCCCAAACTATTCAAGGGGGTTCTGCGGAGTAACACAGGATATCCCCTCATCTGCTTTGTGCTGGTGGGTAGATGCTGGTATGGGAATTATTTGACTTGTTGTCAAGCAGAGTGACCATCCCTTTTCATTTTTTCCTTTCTCTCCATAGCAGCTTCCTTTACTAGCAGCGTGTTTTTTTGGGTTTTTTTTGTTTTTTGTTTTTTTTTTGATGGCTGATTCTGGGAAATAAGGGGGGGGAAAAGACCATTGAATGTTTTCCATCAGTGGGTACCAGTGCTAATAGAGGCTGATGACAGCGAGTTAGCTCTCACTTTGCCTAAGCATAAAGTATCCCCAGGGTTGCTCCCAGTGGGTTGTCTTTGTTTTCGTGCCGTTGTTCTGGGTTGTGCCTGCCATGTGGCTAGTGTGCTCGTTAATACTAGTTACATAAGCCACAAAATAAGACATCGCAGCAAAGTATTCAAATAATGCGTAAAGAATATAGGATATATGGTGCTGGTATTTCCAAGCTTAAGCAAATAAAAACAATGGAAAACCTTCATAAATCTGCAAATTCTTCTTCAAGGCAGCAAAACTTTCACATGTAATCAGCTTTATTTTCCTATCGTCTAAGTGTTTCCCAGAATACATAAAAAAATTATATGCCGCAGTAAATTTTTAAGGAAGCAATTCCTGTGAGAGGTTCCTGTGATTGCTTAACACAGAAGTGCAAACAGATGGAATCTGTTCATGTAACAAATTGGCCAATGTTCTTTCAAATATACAAGTGGAGAAAGTTTTAAAGTTTCAGCCCAAAGCAGAAGCCTGTCTGAAGGCAGATACCTAGTTATATTTCTGTAAGAATCAAATGCTGTCAGTTTTAACTGCGGCCGCCTGAATCACAATTCCCAGGGCCCTCTTGGGATGGAAACCTGTTGCGGAGCCTGTGTAACTCCTTGGTTGGCTCTCCCTTTCTCTTGGATGGACCTGAGCAAAGGCAGCAAAACTGGTTGGTTTACTTTGGAGGGGTGACACGAATTTGTTGCAGGTGACTTGAGCTTTGAGTTGGCAGATAACAAAGCAGAAGTAGGTAGACCATGGAGTTTCAAACGCCTTTAAGATGGTTTGACTTTAAACATGTTTAAACAATTTAATCCTGTAGACTTTAAATGTTTGTTTTTGGAAAATCCTTTTGATTCTTCATTGGAAATGTTCTTTATCACAGAGTTACTGCTACTGTCTGTTTGCAGGAACAGCCTAAGCAGCCACTGTCTGTTTGCAGGAACAGCCTAAGCAGCCAAAGCCCCCTAAGGCTGATATCTGCTGCTATGCAAGCTCAGCAGGTCAGCTTTTCCTCTTTCCTCCTGTCCTCCAAAATAAGCAAACCCAACACTCTCCTTTTCCAAAACAGAGCAAAACAAATTGAAGCATTTCTATTGTCTGTTTGTTAATGAAGTTGGTGGATGCTCAGCAGAAAACGTGTGAAGGGAACAGGAGGGCTTGGATCCTCAGTTCACCCAGTAGCAGCAACAACTAATGATTCAACATCTCTTCGATGACAGACTGCAGTAGATCAGCTTAAGCCTATCATGAAACTGCCTCTTGGCTTGAAATTGCTCGGATGCTAAGTTGTCAAGACTTGAAATGTATAATGGAAATTTAGATGTATCTCTCATGTTTCACACTAGATATATTACCCACAGCTCTCTAATTTAACTGATGTTATATAAAATTAATAAGATTCAGGCATAATCTCTCTCCTCCTTCTCTTTTTTTTTAAGGGACCCTTGAGAATAAATCCTAAGAAGTACCATGAAGCCTTCATTCCATCTCCAGTAAGTGTAATTTTATAATGCTTTAAAGTTCATCAGTAAAGGTGCATTAAGATAGGAGTTATGCTGTGCACGAAAGGTCACTCAGAGGTGAATGAGTTGGAATAAATGCACATTGTCTGGATTTTCTTTTAAAGCAAACATTCCCAAACAAATCCTGCTTTTTCATACCTCGGAGAAGTATCTACTTTGCTTATGCTGAAATGGGGGATACTGCTAGGTCCCACAGAAGCCAGCTGAACTCAGGTTTGAGGACCACCAGACAGCGTAATTGGAAACCCTTGGTTTATGGCTGCGGAGGTTTTATAGATTTTCCACTGATTTAAGTTAATCTTCCCTAAACAAATATGCTCTCCATTTTTGATCTGCTGCATGAGCTAATTTGAAAAGTCATTCCAGAAATAATATGCGTGATTCCTTTTCATGTGCCCGCTTTTGCGTGAACTGTATCTTGGTTGGCATGGGACTGGCTTGTGCCTCTTCTCTCTTCTTTCCTTATTTTGACAGAAAAGAAGGGCTCTTGCAATTTCAGGGACTTCCAGTAGGGAAGGTGACCTCACAGCTGGCACAGCCAAGGCTTTTTATCTGGAACTGACTTGGTCAAAATGTTACCGTCATTGAGGGAGAGAGTTTCATGTTGAAATGTTTTGTTGGTGTGGGGGAGAGAAGGCGGAGCCTGCCCAGAGACAGTGAAACACTGACTCTGTTGTTATCCCTGCTACTGACAGCACTATTGTTCCAGGGCTTGGATTGAAAGCCTTGAAATTCGTGGCATTGTCAGTTCATGTTGTTCATTTGGGATAATGTTTTGGAGGCCACTTTGGTACAGAAGGCTGGCGTTGCAGGGGTGGAGGAAGGTTGGGGGTGCACAAAGTAGATTAAGTAGAGGAAGAAGTACAGAGCCGCTCTCCAGTGCATCAGTAAAGCAGCACTGGGTGTGTAAATGGGAAAGGAACTGTCATCCTTCTCCTACAGGTGTCCTTGTAGGTGTGGTACGTGTAAGCTGTTAAACAGATTCTCTGAAATTACAAAACGCAAGGTTAAATGAGAAATCCAGCTACTCATGTGAGTTTAATTGGATGTGAAGCTTTACCCCGAATCGTCCCTAGTGTCCAGCTGTTGCCTCGCGTGGTCGATTGCTCACTGTTCTGCTTGCTGGAATACATACCTGAAGGAGGTTTAGAGGCGGTTGTTATCTCGGCTATATTTCTACTTTTTTGCCCTTTGTGGAGTTAAATACCAGAACCAGCCTTGTCCCTGATAACAAACAGAATCAACACCTGGATGAAGATGACTGGCTGATGTGGACTCAGTCCTCACTTCAAGACAAAAAAAAGCTTTAGAAAGCTTCTCCTCGGTATACCATTATTTGCCATAATGAAGGGTTTGCAGCCTTCGCATTCTGCAGGACGTCCTATCATTGCCAAATGCTGCAAGAGCTGCAGCTGTACAAAATCACCCTTTCTCTCCTGCTGTTGACTATGGCACTGTACCCATTTCTCTTCGGCTCTGGCTTGGCTGTGGCTTCATGGAGTTCAAATGCAACAGCTGTTCATCTTCTAGCACCAGAAGTCCCAGGGTGTCTCTTGCTGCAAATGTGCTCTGTCTGCTTGTCTCATCGTCACCTGAAGAGTTGAGGGGAACGCCCGGGGCCTTTCTCTTGAAAGCCACCCAGAGGATGGACCTGAGCATTTAAAAATCTCTGCCTCGCATCTCACATCTTCCCTGCATACGGTGGTGTGGTTTGAAATGACAGCACTGTCAATGTGAAGAATGATACTGCTGAACACGAGTGATGGAGTGACTGTGGCTGGTCTGTGCTGTGGAAGACACTTTCAAAACAGATGAAAGGACTGCAGGTTTCCCTCTTGTCAGAGGGAGTTAGAGCGCGCTGCTGGTGATATTTGTAGGTGGCCATGGAACAGTAAAAGTGCTGCAGAAGTCTCGAAGCCATCGCAGCCAATACAGTATATGCACCCTGGGAGCAGCTGAGACTTTGCAAGTGATTTGGGTTCTGTTGTGATTCAGTGCCATTTTAATTGCTTTAGTAATCTGGAATGCCAGCTGTACAGAGTATGGGGACACTGAAAGAAAAAGTGGGATGCGTAAGAGTTCTTGGAAGTGCCTAAGTTTGCCCAATAGTCATGAGCCTGGAGCTCTAGGTACAGAAGTGTTTCTTTTTGGAGAAAACCCAAAACTGATGGCAAATTCCTAATTCCAGCTTTTTTGCACATATTGAAATTAACTGCTGCAAAATATGTATGCATACACATACATAAGTGTGTGTATATATATATAGGGGTATATTGTTTGAGATGAGAGTGACTGTCTGCAATTCAAGACAAGACTCTTGCAGAGTATGGAGATGCAGCTTTAATTAGGTGGGGTGATACATCAGGTGCTTTTATAGGGGGTGGAGGAAAGGATCTACCTTGTGTTTTCCTGTGCAGAGGAGACAAGGAAAAAAACATGTAGAACAAAGAAATTATCATGAATGCCAACCTGTGTCCTGCAGCACAGAGCAGCTGCAGGTACAGGCAAAAAGAAAAAAAATCCAAGCATTTTCCTTAAAAAGTGACTTTGAACTTTTCTTTTTGTGTATGTGGAGGATTTAGGTAAGGAGTTGGGGCAGAAGGGAGAGAGTGAGGAGAAATGAGGAATAAAACCATGTGTAAAAAATCTGGCTTTTTGAAAAGAACAGTTTCCAATTTGAATTATGTTGGTCCAAGAGGCTTTGCAATTTTTCTGCATCTTGTCATGGGAGGCAGCTTTCACACAGCTGTTGAGCTGCTGCTGCTTTTCTTTCTAAGAGTAATTTGGTCTCTTGGAGGACGGCCTTAGTTTCACATCATGGCAGAGTTCTGCCGTTTTATTGTTTTGGTATCTAAGCAGAGTAAGATATTTATGTGATATTAGGGCTTCGTGTTTTCAGGTTATAAAAGAAGTTTTTCTTGGAGACTGAGCACACTGGTAGGTCTGATTGGATTTACTCAAGCGTATGAGACTCCGGAGTGTGTATCTGAGAAGCGACTAAAGCTGTGATTAAGATTTTAATTCTTGTAAGGCTGGTTTTTTCACTGAAAGACAATGAAGTACTAATCTAAAGAAGCTCATCCTCTTTTTTTGTATCTCAAAACTATGCAAAGATAGCTCTCTCTAGAAAAACTATATTGACTGCTCATGTTGGTATTAAATGCTCACATTGGCACATTCATGGCACTCTAAACAGACACATGGAACTTTTTGTATACTGAATTATGGGGAAACAGAAATGAGAGCAGAAAGAGAACTGTCAATAATTAAGCAAAAAAAGGACAAAACTGGTAATCCTTTAAAGACTAAAATCTTTGTGTTGGCATCTTCAGGAAACTTTGTGTTTATTCACTCTGTGGAGAAAATCTTCCAAACTAAATCTAGATTAGCCTAATGCCAAACATGTCTGGAGTGGATAATCATAGTGCGTACAATTAGTAGAGGCTCTTGTGCAAGGACGTTAACCCAGAGTATTGAGAGAAGGTGTCTTAACACGTCTATTACAGTAAAAGATCTTCTGACTTGCAGTTGGCATCTGTATTCACCATTTTTTGGAATCTCTCCTGACATTAGTTGTGCCAAGTGAAGAATATATGATGTTAACTCATTTTAAAAAAGAGACTACCTCCCCAGCGCCTCTCTCCAGGCCACCTTCACAGACTGACCTGCTGATCCCGGAGCTGCGTGTCCCTGCTTTCCCATCTTACCAGGAGAACAGCTGGCACCTCTGCACAGGGCACTTCACAGAGACTCTTGTAAACACGTTCTGAACAATAGCTTGGAGTCCTTGAGTCGGGAACTTAGTGCGTGGAGAACTGTGACTGCAGAAAACTCTCTACCCGTTCGTTCCCAAGAGTAACTGTAGAGGAACTGAGCAGAGCTTGCAGACAATACATCTTGAGGGCTTGGCTCTGTCTTGAATAAATAGTGTGGAACTACTGTGCTGGCACATACATACAAAGGAGCTTATTTGCTGAAAGGTATTGCATGTTGAAGGGCATATGGTGAATCCATTTTATTTCTGTGCACAACTGCAGAATGTTTGTCTCACCAGGGTGTATGTCTCTTTTTGATGACAGTGCTTTAAACCTCATAACAACTGTAATTTAATATGTTTGGGTATGGCATTTATTTTTTTTTCCTCTTTGACTAGGATGGGACTCGTGATATCTTTATTGATGGAGTGGTTGCTCGCAACAGAGCCCTCAATGGTGACATCGTGGTAGTGAAACTGCTTCCCAAGGAGCAATGGAAGGTTAGTTCAGTATATTTTTCTGTGATTTGACAGAAAGAGCTTTTTACTGTTTTCTTCACTAAACTTGGGGCCTGAGACAGAATAGAGAATTTCCTACATATCAGATTAGATAAATTGCGGTTTATGCTGCTGTAGATGGACTTTATCCATTGCAAGGTATGGAAGAAGCAATACCTTAAAATGTTGGAACCTCACTCTTTGCACAGAATCACCATCACTGTATAGAGAAGTTTGATGACAAGGCTGGTTCAAAGTATGGTTGTCAGAGGTGACTTTCGGTATCTGTTATTTAGCTGTCTTCATGCTGTGGCATTAGGTAGCTCTGTGTAGGTGTTTGCAATTGCTTGTGTATTTCACAAGTGCTGTTCACAAAGCTTTAGTAATTAACTCTCTCTAATTTGTGGGTCCTGAGTCTATGGAAAGCTTATCTTGTCAGAGCTCCAGATTTTGTGGTAATACTCTTCTTTATATGAATGAAGAATGTGTGAAGTGACTGCAGCAATGCAAATGCGGGACAATCCATTTTTCATTTTCATGTCAGAGAATTTCACTAAGATTACCCGCTCTGGGTTTTTTTTTTTTTCCCTTTCACTGATCAAGCTCAAAGTCCTTTCAAACATCTGGTTAATTTTGTCTTGTTTGTGGGTTTATCTTTTCATACCTCTATGCAAAGAAAGTTCTTACTCCTTTAGTTGCTGGGAGATGTAAGCTACCACTAGCAATTGTAACGCAGATTTTTACACGTAAGCACAACAGAACTGTCACAGTCTTTTTTTCCAAACATATTTTTTGAATTCTTATTGAGAATGTAAAGGCTATTGTGTATCTTTGGAAGAAAAGTAATAATGAGGATGATTGCAGCAGGGTAGGGACTGTTCTGAATTACTTTGGCCTGGTACTTTTTATTTGTTCTAGCTGCTTTCTGTGCCTGTCCTTGTTTGAAGTTATGTGATTTTAGTCTTGTGAATGCAAGGCCTTCAGTCCGGTCATTCGCTGAACCTTCTATCTTCTCTGTTTAAATCTAATAGTAATTGAAATGATGGTTTGAAACATATTAGAACTTGTCTCTTCCTTTTAAATATGCATAAAATGAGTAAATGACCTAAGTATTTATTGACACGTCTAAGTGCAAAACTACTTTATGCAAAAGGAAATTGTACGTGGGATCCCAGATATTACATGTATATCCGTATACAAATATAGGAAAGAGATCTGTTTGTATCTTTGTAACCTCTGAAAACCAATTTTTAGGGTCAAAGCGAAATTTCTTTGATAGCTATTCAAGAGTCCAAATCAGAGTTCACTAAAGCTGTGATGATTACTGTATGTTCGGATCACCAAATCCATATACATAAATTATCTTTTGTATTAAACCATTTCATATAGTTGGAGAAATGGAATAGTTTGGGTGCTTAGATCCTTTGCCAGGACCTGCCAGTACAAGGGCGTCTTTGTAGGCTTGATAGAGGTTGCCTGAGCTGGAAGCTTTGTCTGCAGTTTTCCATTTATATCTGGCTCTAAACAAAGATAGCGCCTTTCTCTCTTTTATCCTCATGCCTTCATATGTTTAACAGTGATGTTCTTTTAAAAATACAAGAGGAAGGGTTCAGAATATTCTCCCTGTCCTGGGCAAATGCTGAAATAAATAGAACTGGTGGAGAAGTGGTGTCTGACTGGGAGGAGGCAATTCAGAAGACTTCAGTGTTTTGTAGTATGATTACGATTGTTCTTTGGTGAATTTAACCTTGCCAAATGAAGTAGCTGGAACATGCCAGTTATGTTTTTCAGCCACACAGGTGCTGCCCTGTGTTGTCTCATTTTTTGTTTCTTGCCATTAGCAATTTAATCAGCGATGACATCCCTTTTCCCCTGCTCCCTGAATCTCTTGCTATGCACTCGTGTTTGTATTAGATCTTTGGGAAAGGTGCCACTAAGATACTGCATTCTTCCAAGTAATTCATACTGATTAATGATAAACTGTCACAACCTATTTTAGGTTTTTTCCATTTGTTTAGTCTCATGCTGCTGCAAAGCTGCCGCATAGGTGTTTTGAGGGTTTTCTCCTTCCCGTTGGGCCTTTGGAACAAGCTGAACAGCTTCAATTATTTCCTTGAAAAAACGTAAATCAGATGGATGGTGTAACTGATGCTCTCAGAGGAGACTTTACAGGCTCTGTACATATTGGTTTGTTAGGATTGAGATGTGCGTGCTGATCGTTTTTATGGTTCACTATTCCCATCCCATTAGTCTGTGCTCCACTGAGAACTGAGCTGGGTTTTTTGCTGGTAAACCGGTGTGTTGCACAAGGTAAGGCTGCTGTTAGGGCAGCCTGGCAGGTCTGTGCCTTCCAAGTTCCAAACACCCTGGATGGCCTCTGGATGCTTTCAGGGGAAGATCTTCCCCTTGCTAGTGCAGGTGATTCCTGCCATGGACCTCTTCGTCCGAAGTCACAGCATAATGCTGCATTCCAGTAATGGCAGGACTTGACTTAGCTGGAAGCTCAGTTTGATTTCTGTGTGTAAATGGGAGAAAGGGGGAAAATCTTTGACTGGTAAAACTATGGATTTTAGATAGGGAAATCTGTGTGTTTGCTTGAAGAGTTGAGAAATTTAGGAGCTACCCTGGACCCAATGAGTCAGTCTTTGTGGGTCAAGTGCCTGTGACAGAGAAACACGGTCCGGAGAGCAGTTTATCCAGGGATATACTGTGTTCTGCTGAGCCTGTAATGGTGGTACCTTACAGGTATAAATGCCACAGTGAAGTGTTAAGGGCATGTTGAAATAGTTTAGACGCATGATTACACTTTATGTAATACCTTCTTGAGAGGGACAGCAATATTTTCTTCCTCCAGCCCTCCACTTCCTGGCTCAGCGGTGGGAAATTTATCAGGCTTGTATTTCTCAACATCATGTCTTTCCCAGCGTGTGCATCAAGCACTTGGATGGTCCTCCCTGTGCTTATTCTGTCTCGTCTTAAAGCTCTGTTTGTTCACACGTCCTCTGGGAGAGC
Organism: Chionis minor; assembly: GCA_013398295.1. Taxonomy (NCBI): domain Eukaryota; kingdom Metazoa; phylum Chordata; class Aves; order Charadriiformes; family Chionidae; genus Chionis; species Chionis minor. The sequence continues at coordinate 176,906 of VZSF01006845.1, read as the reverse complement.
TGCTTGCTGTTCAGCGATGATCAGTTTGTCAGTTCATATTTCTGTGCTTACTATTAGTTCTGATCAAGAGCCAACAATTTCAGTGTGGCACCACCAGCTTGAGGGAGAGACATTTTGTCCCCAGAATTTGTTATCTTGCGCTCCTGAAGAAGGTGGCCATCGGCTTCCTGCCAGGGTAGAGTGGTGTGCGTTGCGGTGACCGCATTTAGAGGCTGTATTTCAGAAGTTCCTCTCCTGTCCTCTTGTGTTACATCTTGGGAATATTGAGGTGCTATGGTAACTTTCAAATATTTAGCTCTTGCAAAGTTAGGTATTTGACTTAGACTGTTTTTCCAGGTACTTAACCTACTCTTAGTGAATGAAGTCAGAGTATCATTGCAATCAGCTAGACTGTCCCCTTCCTACTTCAAGCTGCAGGGCTTTCCTGAATCTGTGTGTTTGTCTTCTGGAAGAACGTCATGATAAAAGATAGCCGGTGACAAAGGATTTACCTCAGACCTTGTCAGTTATTCTGATAAATGAGAAAAATTATGCTTCATTTCTTGACTGATATTCACTACTTCAACTTCCACCCGTGGGTTCTTATTATAGTTTATGGAGTTGTGCTTACATCAATTTCAGGAGCTTCAATTATACAGTGGCATAATTACTGGAAGGCAAAAAATGTTGATATGATGATTACAGCAATATTTCTCAGGCTCATCAAGGAGGGAAGCAGCATGTCAGTATAAAGGATAAACCTAACCCATCTTTCCTCACAGCCTCTTTTTGCTCTTTTACCATTTACTTGATTGCCAGACAGAATCTGTTTAATTTCAGATATCTGTTTTGGTTTTTCCTGCAAGATGTAATTTCTTTGGTGGAAGGAAATAGCATAATAAGTCATTTGATATCACTTGGGGCTTGAATTCCTGGCCCAATCTCTGGTGCTTTTAGAGTAGTAGTTTATAACGTGGAATGTTTTTCATGACAACCGTCTCACGCATTGCATGCTATGGCTGAAATTTTAGAGTCTTAGTCTGAAAATAGTACCCAGACAAGGACTTTTTGCTGCTCAAGACTGCCTGAAAGGAATTTTGGGGTCCAACCCCCTATTGCTTGCTACAGTATGCAGGAGAGATCTCTGGTTCTGCAATTGCTTGCAGCAGTGGTATATTGAAACATAACATATACTATATATGTACATCAAATAATGTACATAAAGTAATGACAGATTAACTTGCCAGTTTCCCAGAAATCAGTGCCTGCAACTAGTATCTTTTGTTGTTGTTTCATGAATCATTTCACCCACAGCTTAAAGTGTTCCTTTGCACTGTATTCAGCTGGTTTTTGATCTTGTCAGGTCTCCAGGGCCAAGGATGTAGGACTGCACATTTATGTATAGTGTGTGCTGCTGGATGATAGGATAACAGATCCAGCATTTTAGTCATGAAGTGTCCAAAAGTGATAGAAATAGTAATTCCTTATAGTTCATGAAAGCACATGTTCTGTTCAACACTGAGGTGTCAGATACAATACCAGTGCAGCAGGAGATCTTAGAGCTGTCTCTTCTAGAGCCATACATCAGAGATAAATATTTAAACACTTTCTGTGCAAAAGACATAAACTACAATTCGCTTTTCCCAGCTGTGACTATTGCTGGCATAATTACAAACAAATACGGAGAAGGAACAATTTAATTCAAGCAGATGTCACAAATATCACCCTGTATAATTTGAACAGAGCTAAGTATCCTGGCAAGTCACCGCCTCCAACTGTTGGTGAAAACCTATGAACCATTAGTTGTCCAGAGGGGATGCTGGCTTTGGATTTGCCCTGCTGAATAATGATTCATTTCAACCAAATTCTTCTGAGAGTCCGTTTCTTCTCAAAATCTCCCAGCTAATGTAAGGATAACAGTAACTCAGGAGGAGATGGGGTTCTTAGAGGGTTATCACAGCAATACTGTTTGAGTCTAACAATCAAGAATGTTGTTTGGAAACATTACATTCATAATAATAAAAAAAGAGTTCTGGAGAAGTCATTATTGAAATAGTAAGTGTTCTGGCACGCTAAAAACGTTCAAGTGTAATTCATGATATCCAGGAGTAAAGTGGGAAGCCTAAGAAGCCAGCTAGGAAGATGTCCAGAAAAGCAGAGCTCTAGCAAATCTGAGAGGTTGATGGATGCTGTAGGGAGGAAGGGTAGGGGTTTTTTTTATTTATTTGTTTTGCTGTAGACTTTACAGTGAGGGCTGTAAATTGATGGTCACACACATGTGCACGCATACCCTTCCCCATCTGAGAAACCCCCAAACCACAAATTGGTGGAATGTGGAGAAGGTTTATCACAAATGTACTTTCTCATCATGCCATTCTCTGGATGGCCACGTGTTGTTCCACACTGCTGGGCCTGATGGACCTTCGCTGTGAGCTGGCATGGCTCTTTCCAGGCTTTGCTTAGCTCCAAACTGGCTGAGTATGGAATAGCAATACAGTAGATTGATAGCAAAAAAGCTGAGAAAATAAGGAGTGTTGGTCACCAAAACATATGTGGAATTAAATATGTTCTTCTTGCACATGTTGTTTTCACTTTTTGTTAATCAAATATTACTTAACATGAATCAACCAATGTCTTAACACAGTGAGCTTTAATAGCAAGACCTGGTATGCTTTTTATGGTAAAAAATGATAAAATTGCTATAATGATCTGGGTTGTGTGAGATTGCTGTGACCCAGGGCTGCATTCAGCCCTTGCCTCCCCCAGGATGTGTAAAACAAGGAAGCACAAATACCAGCTTTTTGGATGTTGCAAGCAACCTTACCTTTCCGAGAAGCACTTTTCCTGTCAATACCTGCCTCTCTGTCCCTGATGGGAAAGCCAAAACCAGGATCCCAAATGATAAAATCGCAAGAAAAGTATAGAGTTTTTGAACAATCTAATTTCCTTTTTATTCTTCCTCCTTCTGTGCTGGGTAAGAGTTGTATTAAGAGGCAAATTGTTTAGTTAGGTAGGAAGGCAAACTACTTTTTATTGACTGCCTGCATCCTGTCCTACCAGCGCAGAATTGTATTGGAGATGTGGTTTGGCTGCACAGATGCAGAATGAGATAAAAATGTTACCCTTAGGTGAACAGTTAAGCACTAAATAATCATTCATCTCACACGTGGTCAGTTGTTATATCTGCAGTGGAATAATGGCACATAAACCCCTTGTGATGGGGGTGACTTCAGGCTGTGTGAGATACCACTAAATGTCAGTGCGTGTTGCTAGAAGAGCTTCATCTTGAATGGAAGGAAGTGCTCAAGGGGCATCTGATCTTGCTTTAGAAGTGGAGTCAAGCCAACATTTAATACCTGATCTCTGTTCCTGCTCACTTTTTTTCCTTGGTCACATGAATATGCTCTAGTACAGCAAATTGTTTCCTTTAACGACTAACTTTTCTTCAAGTGATTGTTTTAAACTCTATTCTTCCAAGTCTTCTGTAAATATCCACACATCACAGTAGATTATTCTTAATCCAATCTCTTATATAACCGCTATCATTTTGGAGTTTTCTTAGTTCTTGGTTCCTGTGGAATTAGTATTTCTTAGAACTGTTTGGGTTTTGCCAGTTTGGAGACTTATTTGATGATATCACATGAGTATTTGGAGCCCACACCTTATAAGAGAGAGTCAGGATACCTGTTGTTGTGATGGGTTTGGTTTTTGGAATGTCACGTATGTTAAACTCACTTAACTTTTTATAAACGCTTTCTTGAAAGACTGTTCAGATTTTCAATAGTCTAGGTTTCCTTCAGATCCACATAATTAGGAATACGTTTAAATAAAGTGTACTGATGATAAAAGTCCCTCTGGCCTAAAATTTGTACAGTGAATGTTCCACTCTGTTTTTTTTTAAAAGAGATTGTATCCCTAATTTAGCTTGATAGCTGGAGAAACAAAGAGCTACTATGACACTAAAAAGCTGTTAATCTTTAAAGTCCCTAGGTGAGGTGGTTTTGGATTGTATCCTAAATTCTGAAGAAAAGTGCTACATATTTATTTGCATGTTTGTTCTTGTTACCGGCTGGCAGAGAAACAACAATTGGCTGCAGTATTTATATGTGGTCAAAGCTACTAAGGTTGGCTCATTAACCCTTTTCCATTATTTCCTTAACTCATGTTTGTTTTTCTTAAAGCCATGAATCAGAGGGACAAGGAATCTGAAATAGAGGTGATTTATGTAAATGAAGAATTGCAGCAGCTGGAGGAGTGACAGGAATTTTTCTGCAACAGATTCTTTGGGGCAAGATGTGGGACCTCATTTATAACCACGTGTTTCTTTGACAAATATCTTCCTTATCTCATCGGGGATGGGATGCCTTAAATTTGTTGTTGGCACAAGGTAATTTTTAACTAGCTAAGATAAAGGTGTCCAAAGTCTAACAGGTAGGTTTTGAATCAGCATTGCTGCTAGCTTCAAAGGGCTGAGACGGTTTTGCCTTCTCCCAAACACTGTTTCTGTGTCTTCTTTCAAACAAGCGTAGCCAGGTTGAGGAGATCTCCTGGCCTCCCATTCCCTCCTGTCCTAGCTTTGTGACATTTGCTGTGAGGGGATTCCCTTCTCCTCAAATTCCTGAAGCTAATGTCGTAACTGCTAGGCATATGACAAGAACTGGGAACGAGTCTATTTTTGGTGACTGTCACGCAGTGGGAAGTGGCCAGTGATTTATACGCATCAATAACAGTTTTCTTAACACTGCTAACATAGGAAGTCTTACGTGCTTGCTCCCTGGTATTATCCTTCACCCAATTAACATACAAATCAATGCCCTGGAACCTGGCAGCATCTCTTTCTGCAACATCTTGAAGAATTGCAAGTGACGCTTTCAATCAATTTCTCATTTAAGAGGTGCCACTCAAAAAACTGAAAGATAAATAATAACTCCTCCTGATGATCTTTTCCAACAAATTCCTGGCTGCTTCAGTAGTTGTGTACTTGACATCATTCCTCAGCATGTGCTCACTGATAGGACAACTGGTGTGGGGTTTTGAAGGTCTCAGATTCTATCTGTACTTTCCAGTTTTTGTCCCAGCCTTAGCTACCTGGAGACTTTTGAAAAGGTGTTGGTGATGACAATAGGAAGATACTGCAGGACAGACTGCTGATCTACTAACTCCGCTGAAAAAGGCAGTCACTTTTATTTGTTTCCTTGATTTCTCACTGTTTCTATTGGTTTATTTTTTGTTTTCTGTGTTCTGTCACATTAGGCAAGAACTGTTTCGTGAAAGTAGGTCTGTGTATGTCTCTTACGAGTTTTTTAGGTTTACAGTATGCTAATGATTCATCCATCTTCAGCTGCATCATCTCCTGGGGCTGAAGTATTTCTTTGTTTTTAGCTTTGTCTAAATTATTTTAAAATAGAGTGTGGTGCCAAAGCGCATACTTTTAATTGAGCAGCTTTGGAAGTGTGAAAATGAAGACTTGGCATGATCTAATTAGCACTTGTGTATTTTGGTTGCAAAAAGTAACTGGCGAAGAAGTCCCCAGACATCGTTCTCTGTTCTGTCTGAAAAAAATCGTGCATAAGGTGTATATCCTGCTTAGTTCTTGTTGGCGCTTGGAAGTCCTGACTGTAATGCTTTTGCTAATTAGCTAGCTGCCAGGACATCCTTCTGTTCCTGTTCTCCTTGCTTTTTGCTCATTTGTTGGCATGAGCGCTGGCCACTTCTGTTTGTATAGAAATTGGCTTCTCTTTTCCTGTGGTCTCTTTAAATCCTGCATGGCATGGTGTTTGCCAGGTTGCTGCTGTCTGAGGAAAGTCCCAAGGAGCTGTGTGAAGTGGGAGGGGTAGCTCAAAGGCTTTTTCTTCCTGACCTAATGACTGTTCAGGGGAGTAGGGGCCGAGGGAGTTCTGGTAAAAGCCTTTGGTACAGTAGCCAGGTAACTCATCTCTATACCCTACTTGATTTTTTTTTTCAGTAAAGTGAATGTCCTCCAGGGTTTTATCATCCCTTTGGTGTCAAATTGCCTGTCTTTTTTTAAATTTTCTGTGCAGGCCAGGTCTGCAGCTGTAGCCCCTTGTAGTAACTGCAGCTGCAGTGATGGTCTGGCTTAGGTTTGGACTTGCAGCTCTTCTCCCCATAGGTGCGAGGATGAGGGCTTGTCTGGTGACAAACATCCTCTCTAAAGGGTCCGATCCACGACAAATCTAGACGGAGTCCAGATGGACGTCCAGCATTTGACGGTGCTGCGGGACCCATGCCCTGCACAGCCGATTGCCTTGGGAGCAGCTCACTGCCTGCTTCAGCACAGTCTCTTTTCAACCAAGTACCATCCCCTGACCTTTAGGCTCATGCTCTTGGCAAAGCAGCCTGGCAACTGTAGAGCTTTGCGAATGCCTTTCCGGTCAGCCATTGCCTCGCAGTTGTCCCTTAAATGTATAATTGGCTTGCTAGTGTTAGAGAGGCAGCGCATGGCCTCCCTGCTAATTTATTTCAATATCTCCATATTAGAGCAGTACCCAGCGGGAACATACCAGCGATCCTTTGCGGTGACTGTGCCCGGCTGCGTCACCCAGCCGGGAGCAGAGCCTCTGCCTCCTGTACTGAAGAGCTGCGCAGCATCACCACCGCTGCCGCCCCTGGGTGAGAATAAATGGTTCGTCTGGCTCTAGTTTATTTATCTAACTGAGCAGGGGGTCTAATGCCATGGGTGAGTGCTGTGTTGGCAAGCCATCGGGTGCTTGAGCTCACCTCTTCGGGTCTGTGTTGTACCGTGTAGGCATACTCGAGGTTAATGCGTGGCCATTAGTTTAATCTGATTTAGTTCAGTAGCTATCCTTCATGCATAGTCAGAGCAGTGTTTTGACAGCATGGCATTACTTTATCTACTCTTCCTGTTTTTTCCCCCATATTCCCGAAGCTTTCTCTAAAACTGTTTATTCTTTTTTCTTCTCCGCACAGTTGTTGAACTGTGGATGTAATATGTTTATCAGCTCACATTCGCGTCTTGGAAACTTAATTTACCTTTTTATGTAATGCTTTATCACTAATACATGGTAACGTTTCCTGGCAGGATATGCATTGTTAAAATTCGGTTGCGGGGGGGGGGAAGCACAGAAGCGGATAGCTCCCTTCTTGTAAGGTTCAAAAGTTTGTAAAGCAAAAAAGGAAAATGTTCTTCATGGTACTTGACATCATTTTGGTCCCACCATCCTACTTTCCCATGGGGTGACTCCTATCAGTGGCTAAGATATAATGGAGCCCAAAGACTAGGTGTGGTGGCAGCCATCACTGTCAAGTAGAGGAAAGGCTGGGAGGGGAAGGCTGGCCTTGTCAGGGCAGTGTCTCCGTCTATACAGTAATTTCCTATGAGCTGACTGAGACCTTGGGCAGACTTTTTGCTAACAAAACCACTACCACATGTCAAAATGGATTATTTTTTTTTTTCGTTGCCATTGTCTTTTTGTCACTGAAGGAGTCAGCATTATCCAGTGGTCAGTTACTCAGCTGTCCACCCTCCTGCACCAGCAAAACCACTTAAGCAAGTTAACAACACTGGTTTCTTGGAGATGAGTGGCACATCACTGCAGCAGCCAACTTCAGTGACATGGGAATGGTCCTGGGGCCTGAGGCTTGTTTTTGAGCAATTAGTTGCTATGATCATAAATAAACTGTTAGACTGTGCTTCAGAGCTCCAGTTCCCAAGCACTGATTTCTGTTAAGTGCTTTGTGAATGAAAGAAAAAAAAAAAAAAGAGATAATCTGCAGTTAAACTAATCTCCTCTAACAATGTATAATGCGTTCTGAGGACCAGTGCTTGAGGGAAGGGCGTTGTACAAAATGACAGACAACAAAATATACATAACTCTTTGTGCAGGGCTTTTGTGGCATTAGGAAATAGAGCTCCCAACACTGGCGTATCACCCTCTCCGATTAAACACTGTGGTTTCACCAGCTAAGGATCGATTACTTTAGAAAGCGCTAAGTATTTGACAAATACCCTTCCTTTGGATATTTCATATCCGGATCCTTTTGTCTTCATTGACTTGCCTCAACACCTCTGCTGCTCAGCAGGTTGGGTGTGCTCCCTCCTACCCTTCCTCGTGGCCCGAATGCAGTTCCCTGCACTTTGTCTCAGTCTTAATTTCGTACGTAAAAGTAGCTGGTTGCATGGGTTGATCCATGCCACTTGGGTGAGGTGAGGGGCCTGGAGGAGAGTAAATACTTGCCTCTACTGAGCAGCTCTATGCCCTTGTGTCTATTAAAGAAAATCTCTTCCCCTTTGCAGATAGGAGGAGGTGTAGAGCTCGGTTCCTACGTCCTGGCTAGCAAGAAACCCAAGGAGATGCTCCTTGTTTAAACTGTGTTGACCATTTTTAGTGTTAAGTGTTTTTTCCAGCTGAGTCCATGGCTGGATGTACTGTACATTATAGGATTATGATATAAAAAAGTGATGAAAAACACAAACATCAAATTTTAAACTTGTTCTGGGCAGAAAACTGACTTTAGAGGCTTGTTTTGAAGTCGGTGTTTTATGGACAAAATTTGGTAAGTCTGTTCAGTGATTCTTCTCAAAGTAAAATGCTGTGTGTTGAAAAGATTTCATTTCATGTTGTTGTATCTGTGGAAGGACTTACCTGAAGAATTTTCTCTTAGGATGAAGCTTTGCAACTGATGACTTCAGGATGAAAACGTGACACGTGTGCTTCCACTTGGTTACAAGGGGAGGAAAAAAAGGAAAGACCCTTTAAGTCTTTAGGTTGTGTTTAAACTTTTGAGGGTTGCTTTGGAAAAGCTAATATTCATTAGGAGTAAATACCTTTGGAATCTAGTAAAGCATACAAGTGCACGTGACGGATTTGATATGATAGATGAGCGTGTTAGGCCAGTGATGGGGTAACTTCATCTTAAGAGGTTGTTGACATGTTAGACAGGAATGAGCCGCTCCCTGTGGAGGTCAAGAGTACATTGGTATTTGTGTGGCAATTTTTGACTGTTCGAAAGGAACAAGAGTGGTTTAAATTCCCAAGTCGTGCATAGTTACATGAACTGTAGCTTGCAAGGTTTTGAACTAATATGCTGGAGTAACTTATACTTCTAAAAGTTCTGTGTTTTATCATTTAAAAAAAATAAGACAGACTAATTTTTGTACTGGGGGGAGCGTAGCATGCTTGTTTCACTGTATGTCTGTTGCAATATCCGTATGTTTTGTATGACTTGCTGCAAAATATTTATACGGGTGAGAATAGTGTCTATAGTGAGACTGATTTGTGTATTAATTCACCTTGACCCCTAATTTCAAAGCAACATGGCCACTGTCTGTTTTTCTTTTAGGTCAGGTCTTGGTGCTTTTAGAGCTTGCTGATCCTGGCTCATTGTTTTATATTGTTGGCAGTTTTGAAGCAATTAAATGTTTAAGTTGTATCTTTCAATTACAAATTCATAGCCTTCTTCAATGTCATTTGAAGTGGAATTTGGTGTGGGAGCAGCTCCTAAAGTCATGATGAGAGGATAAAATAGGAGGCATATGGTTGAATGGTGCGGGAAGCAAAACTGGTTTTCATCCAGTTTTTGAAGTATTGGCTTTATTTTTAACTAGCCTAGATGAAGGGTTTGATAAATAGGGGATGTAGGGACTGTGCTGGGCAAAGAAAGCGATATTCCGTAAAGAAATTATGAAAACCATTCATATCGTAGAACTTGGGTAGAACATTTTAATTGTACCCGTAGGACTGTGCATAATGCAGTAGAATAACTTCTGGGAGGTTTTAAGACAACTTTACAATGTGGTCAAATTAGAAAGAAAATTATTAGTTAAGAATTGAATAACTTGCTTAGTTTTATTACGGTGGAGCCCTATTAAGGTTTTACAAGGAAGCAGGTTTGATCATGTACTTGGTTTGAAGTCAAGTTTGCGCTGCTGATAGCCTTTGCTCTTCAGAAGCCTCTCTCAGTTGGTGTGAACGTGCTGCTTAGGGGAAGGATGCCTTTGGTGGAGGTGCCTGGCCGTGTCTGCTCACGGCTGGCAGCACAGGTGCATTGTTACGGAGTGGGAACCGGTCCCTCCCTGGAGCTGGAAGACACGGTGCGAACTGGTAGGTTATCGATAACCTTTTGTATGTTTAACAAGACAAATCCTTCCGTTTAATTGTTTCACTGTGAACAAACCCTTATCAACGGATGTTTTTGGACTTGTATCCCTTTCAATTTGTTTTGGATCAGGGACTGTGAAAGCCATTTAATTGTCTGCAACACGCAGCAGAAGCTTCAACTTCGGAAAAGGGCAGTGAAGGGGGGCCGGGGTTTCTGGGGGGTGCTGCCCCAGCAGAACTCTCTGGAGCTGCTGGTGCCACCCAGCAGTGTGTGTGCGCGCAGGGGGGCGCTGCAAGGTGTGCAGCGAGTATTCCCCAGCTTGTTAGAATTGCTTGAGCAAGAGCTGCGGTTACTCCCAGTGCCTGATGTGCAACCTCCTGCACAAACGACAACCTCGTGGTGTGATTTGACTTCTCCCAGAGCTCTATTATTGGGGTGCCAGGGGTTATAAAGTACTTTATTCGGTAGTCTGTGGGCGAGACGGAGGTGGGGGAGTGTATGCACGCTTCAACATTTCGCATGCTGGTCTCTGCCCCTGGATTACCTCCCTCATTTACTTTCTCTCTATGCGTCCTCTAACCACCAGGGCCCAGCGTAGGCAAACTGTGAAGATGGAAGGGGGACTTCGGGTCCCAAATGGAGAAGTGGGATTTGAATTTGGAGCCCGAGAACAAACTTCTGTGTAAAGTGGTTTCTTCTTCTGATAATGGCGTTATGGCGTAGGTGTAGCATGGTACCTGGTAAAACAGCAAATTAGCTTGAAGGGTGAACAGACGTTTCAAAACAAGGCAGAGAATTTAAGAAGGTATTAAGCAAAAAGGAAGTGGAGGACTTAATGTTTTACTTGAGAGGGCATTAACTTGCTTTTCATAGGTCCTCAGCTCTTGAGACAGCATAGATGCTTTGGGTACTAATAGTCTTTGATGTGGTAGCTGTCATCTACGGGTAGCACGGGAGCAGGCAAGTGGGAAGTTTGCCATGTCAAAGCCAACAAATACACTGGTTTTGCTGTTGAGAAAGCAAATGGAAGGGGTTTCCTAAAGCTGTGGGCTGCCTGGGTAGGATCTGAGAACTTGCCCATCTTCCTTTTCTGTTTTCTCAGCTTAAGATGAATGGTGAGTCATTGTTAGCAGCATGGCGTGTTTCATGATTGGAGGCTTGTCAGAAGAGGTGATTAATAATCCAGAGCATTTGGATTCAATGCGATAAAACTAATCATAACAAAGTACTTCAGTGCCTAGCTTGAAGCTGTGAAGAAATTCCTGTTATCTTAAAGGTGTGTGTATATGAAAGGGCTTTTTCTTTTTTTGCAAGATAAACATAAACTTAGTTGGTGACTTGCAGAGCAGCAGTACTGTTTTCCAGAGGCTGCTTTCCAAAGTTCCCTGTGATGAAGTGGAGCTGAGTTTTAGCCCTGTCACTTGTGGAGTTTCAAGGATACACTTTTCAAGAGCTCTTAAGTTACATGACAGAAATTGTTATGGAAACAGCTTAATTAAATGATATATAAATAATTGTAATGAACACAAATTTACTTTCTTCTGAGTTTTCTGGAATAGTTTGCCTTTTTGCTGGGTGTGAATTTGCCTTTTTTCTTTGTCAAATTGCTTAAACAATTTATCATTGACACTTGTACTGTATTAGAGTTTACCTCTGTACATATTCTTGAAATAACTTCTTCCAGGTAAGGAAAATTGTTAAATGTCATCCCATACTTACTTTTACCCAGAGGGGAAGATTGAATACAGGTGAAGATTGCTTTGAGTTCAGCAGATCTGTTTGAAGCAGTTTTTGAGTTTACCGAGCTTGTTTAATGAGCATATTGAAAGCCCAGCGTAGCTGCCTGTCTCAGAGTCCAATAACTGCACACAATGTACTGCAAGGGATACTCCCCTCCTTTCTGGTAAAAAAGACTAGCAATCTTTAATTTTTAGTAATGAATGTTTGCAGGTGGCACAGTCTAGACTTAGTATTTGAGCTGGCTACCTTGTAAAGGTTTGATTTGATTTCCTTGTTCTGTAATTTCCAGTGTTGAAGTGAGAGTTCTTGTTGGATGACTAACACGTTTCGGCACCGGTTAAGGAACTTTTGGAGACCCAGTGTTCTTCATATATGAAATATTTTATTAATGACATAAGCAAGTGTCGAGGCTAGTTCACAGTCACATGTTTTTGAGCCGTGCTTCTAAATTTTGCCATTCTCAGATTAATTTTGCAAGAGTGTTGAATGGGGTTAACACTTGACGCTGTGGTGCTCAGGCTCTGGTGCTTCCCCACGTGGCCCGTTAGCACCTGGGCTTTGCACCTCTTTAACACAACCTAGCGCATAATTTTTCTTGTATTTCTACTTTGCATTAGGGTGTTCACTGCATATTTGTTAAGAGAATTAGAGGTGTGCTCAGAATATTAAGAGGAATATGTTGCTGGAGGTGGACACTGATTCTTTCTCTTTGAGGTATAACTCTGCCAGGCAATGTCGCAGGTAGCTCATCTCTGCTTTTGCATAGCCTGCGCGATTCAGTGTGTTACGGTGTGCAGCCATCCATTTCTTACTGGAACTCAAAGTTTATCCTCAGGCAGAGGGAAGAACTCATGGCAAGTCGTAGGGCAGAGCTTTAATCTGTCAGCAGGGAATAGCTGGCTTTTGTGTGACTGTCTGAGCTGCACATGTATAACAGTGGGCTTCATCAGGCTGAGCCAAGAGAGAGAATTGACAAAACTGAATATAAATCAGTATATTAATAATTTCTGGGAATGGCCAAGCTGTCAGGATTTGGAAGCACGATTCGAAGATTTGCCAAGTTAGCCTGTGGTGACCACTAAGAGAAGTGCTTGCCCAGGAGAAATGAGTTATAAAGTAATTCAAGACTTTCTAAAAAAAAATATCTTGTGCAATCAGAGTTCAGTGACCAAGGTGATGGCTTTATGCTGCCATCATCAGTGTTTAAATCCCCAGTATTTTTTGTCTGCACCTGTTTTTACTGATCTCATTACTGGTCATTGTTACAAAACGAACGTGGAATTTAGTTGAGACACCAACTTTTCTTTTTTTTTTGGATGGGATATGAACTACCTATCGCAATAATGTTTCTGTACTTGTGATTATGGGCACTGTCAGTATTTCCATTATAAATTTCTGGATGTTTTTTTAAAGGACCTTAAAACTCAGTTGTAAAAATTTGTTCTTGGCAGAAAACTTGTATACAAAATCTCAGCTTGAATAAGGCTTTTTAATGAATTTTGAGAGAGGGAAGGAAAACCTGGACTGCTTTGTGTGTTGAGGTTACAAGGAGAAGTATTCACTGAAATCTCGTTAGCGGTACTCAGCTTGTAGAGAAGTAGTACAACAGAAACCCCCCGGGGTTAGTCCCTTGCCCTGCATTAAATTTTAAATTGAGTTATAACAAGCGAGCTTAACTTCTTCATTCATTCTGTGGGATAGAACAGCATTCATTGCCAGGCAGGAAAAACAGACCAGAGGGTACCCGGCATCAAGAAGCAGGGAAGTCTATGGTGGCCAGTCCTTCCCAGTGCTCACTGCAGGGAGAAGCTTTTTAAATTCCCAGTTGCAAAGGTGAGATATGCCTTCTTTATGGTAATGGTAAATCTTATTCTGAAGGAAAGAAGTAAAAATATGCCATTCCTATTTACTGCATTTTTCAGTGCTGCAGGAGATGCTCTGAGACCATGTTTAATCAATGTATATTTTCAGTGGATTAAACAAACCTGAATATTGACGTCATTAAAATAAGCTGAGAAGCCTGGTGGAGGATGCTGATATGTTTTACTCATCTAATAAACACTACTTCAAAATTTAATGAAGCATACCATGTTGCTAAAGGTAAATGCAAGCAAACTGAGCTATAGACATTTCGCTTGAGGTGCTTGCTTTTTAATGAGAGTCGTCACTAAGTAATGTGAGCAGATTCGTATGACGCAAATGCCAGCAGTTGTTTCCCTGCCACCATTTCAAGAGGAAACCTGGTGATACTGATTGTTTTCACTAGAAGGAGAGAAAACACTGCAGCAGTATTAAGTCCTCAGCAAAATGCTGAGCATCAATCGTCTGTTTCAAGAAGCATCTTTACTACACCTTGGGCCCGTAGTTTGCTTTAACTTCCGTTAAGATGACCTCCTTTCAAAGGCAATCTGTGTGTAACCTTCTCGTTCTCATCTGTTCCCTCCTGTGTTTTGTCTTTAATAAAAACTTCCTAAAAGCTCTGCTGAGCATTAAGAATATTGTGTATGTTTTGGTGCAGCACTCAGCATGGTGTGTCCCTGATTCTGACTGGGGCAATTGAGCACAACTAGAAAACAAATAACCCTGAAAGGGATGTGTTTTCTCAGAGATAGAGGTGCGTGGAACCTGTGCCTTCAATGGGCATTTCTTTGCCTTCCAGCAGGAAAAGACAGACATACCACTTCCCTGGAGACAGACCAGTTACCGTGCTCTTGCGTCTTTCCTTCTAGCCTGTCTTCTGTTGTGGCAGGTTTGTGACTTACTTTTAGAAAGAGATTAGTTCCTTGGTACCATTGCTATTCCATGTGTGTAGATGAAGGTACATAACAAGAAGTCACAGTAGAAAGGTAGCTGTGGAGAGCACCTTGGTGAACTAGTTTTGCTGCTGGAGGTGAGTTCGGTGAAGAAGTTTTTATTAAAATTTTAGTTTTATTTTTTTAGACAATTACCTAAACATTTCAGAATCAGATAATTTGGTTCTAAACTGTTGAAATTTTGGTTTTAAATGTTTTGACCAATGTCTGAACTAATTTTGGATAGGCATGGATAGCCAAATTGTCAAAAATTCTTATTAGTAAGTGCCTGAAACCTATAAAGAGGTAGCTATGCTGTGGTTATAACTGTGGGAGTCATTCATGATTTCCCTTCTGTTTTGCTGTACTAATGGTATTCCCAGGTGTGACACAACAGAATGATGTCTCAGGTCATCTTTAAATAGGAATTCAGTAATCACTCTGAGTAGTGATAAGCCTGTTAGCTTTGTGTTGTAGGAGTAAGAATTTTTCTCAGAACAACAGAAAAAGAAGTGGTGCTTTGTTTTTGGAGCTGTGGGCCCTTTGTTTCTATCCTGCCTTGATTTCAACCAGCAGCTGTAAATAAACTAATGCTGCCCTTTGATTATGTATCTGCTGTGAAAGTCAGATCTACTGTTGTAAGACCCTCAACATGGTCTGTGTGATTAAGCCTTAGTCCCTGGGTGGGAAGAAGAGAGAAAGCCTCCCGCTGTTCATAGAAAGCTAACTGGTGCGGTAGTTTTCTGATAAGCCCCCAAGAGTTAAGTAATGCTTTGAACCTAGCTGAAGTATTTGGAAACATTAATCCTCACAATCTGCATGTAAACCAAATATCATCCCCATTTTCTGAGTGGAGAAATTGCCCCCCCCCCCACTTTCTCCTGGGACACCTGCCTTCTCCAGCTGCCTTAATGTGTTTTTCTTTGACGTGTTCTTGCTTTGATACCCATGAAACAGAGCAACCCAAGATGCTTAATATATGAAAACTGTCAGGTATTTGTGTGTGTGGCTTTACCACAGCTGTTTTGCTATTTTCGGCCTTCTTTTCACACTTGGGCTCAGCCTTGCTAGCCATGTGAAATTCAGCTGTAACATCTTCAGGACAGAATGCGAACGTTTGCCTAGCACAGTGTTGAGTAGTGCAAACTGGGCAAGATGATTTGAATGACTTACAAAAAGCCATGGGTGATTGAAAGTAGGATTATTTTCCTTATGCACTCCATAAGGAACCTGTTGAGAGTCTAAGATAGATATGGAAGTCTGGGATTTCCTGGCTGTAATAGTGATTTAATATGAAGGCAGTCCCACCTGCACTTTCTAACTTGGCATTCAAAGATTCCTCTGTGCATTAGAGTGAAACGGTCTCTGAAGCCAGGAAGCCCAAATAAATAGATTTGGAGCAGGTTTAGGTCACAGGTGGGGGGAACCTTCCTGGCCTGAAACCCCAGCCTGTGGATTTGCAGGAATCTTTGAGCAAAATGTGCTGCTGTCATCTCCCTCTTCTCCTCCTCAGGCTTTTGGTGCTTTACGTTGCAGTGATATGCTGTCCAGAGTCAGAATTTGCTGGTGTCAAGTGTGAAGGAGAACATTTGGCTTGCAGCTTGTCTTGTCTTCAGAAATGACTTCAAGGGACACAGAAAGCTCTCAACAGCAGAGGACGCTGTTATCTTTTATCCCCAGTGAATCACCTGGTTTTCTTTTCCCCAATTTAACATGCTTGCAGGGATTATCTCCTCCAATTCCTTTCCTCTGTGGGTGGTCCTCTTCAGCCGTGGCTGTCCCTGAACTGACACAGCTTCCCCTGGGCACGGAGCCTTTTCAGTGGCCATCCCAGGGTGATGGGGAAGGTACTGAATTCACAGTGGTCTTGATGTGCATGACTGGAACTGGCAGCAGCGTAGCATGCCAAAATACGGCTAACCTGATGGTCAGTTGGTGTCTCAACCTATTTCCTAGAGGATGGAGCTGCTTCTAGTGAGAAGCCACTCTGGCAGATGGTACCTGCTGGCCTCCTGTATGGAAAATGTAGTGTTAAAGTGGATTTCCAGTCTTCTGTTGCAGGAAATCCCTAAGTTTCCTGGAATGCATCTCCAGCACCTGTTTTGAAATCCCTTTCCCTTCACACCAAAACATGACTGGAAAAGAAGCGCTGGCTGGTTTTGTGTGGTTTACTTTAACAGTGTCATGCTGGCATTGGGGGAGGCTGTTGTTCTTGGTTGGAGCCATGTTTTAATACAATTGAAGTCTGATTTAGGAATTGACATAGGTGCCAGTTTCCCTGGTATGACAGGGTAGAGACTGTAGGAGTAGGATCTAATTTTGCCAAGCTCATTTGATGGGATTGAGGCAGTTAGAGTGGGATGCACACAGCCCAGAGCAGCCGCATTTTGCCTTCGGTGTCCTCAAAGGAGCAGTTGATCACAATGTAAGTGCAAGAATGTTCCTGCAGAAAATAAAATGAAATAAAGATAGGGCCTTCCAGCTGTTGACTGAATGCAGCCATAAAGATGGATGGCTGGAAAGACTACAGAGCTAAGAACTATTTGAAGTACTCGGAGAGTGGGAGTCTTGGTGACGCTTCAGCGATGACTTGTTTAGGTTCCTGATGCTCTTATCCCACTGTGTAAATAAATAAGCAGACTTGGGCTGATGGAACACACCAGTCAAAGGAAGTTCCCACTGGGGCATATATACTCTGAAAACTTCCATAAATTGTTCTGGAATATGACAGTTTCCAATTATGGGTTTTCATAATAAGAGGCATATTGGCAACCAGTAATGCAAGTTAACTGTGGAAATTTCTATTGCTTTTCTTGGCCCCCGTGCACTTCCTGAACAGTGTGTGCTTTGTCCCAGGTGTACCATTCTGGGCTTTGAAAGTGTGTCAAAACATGTGCGGGGCTGAGACCCCTGGGAGCTGGCACTCGGAGCCCCATCAAAAAGAAAAAAAAAAAAAAAAGTGAGGGGCTTAAGGCACAAGCCCCAACGTGTTAATTCTTGCTTGATTTGTTTGTTTCTTGTGTTGATGAGTTAAAGTGCTGATCACCAGTAAGAGATTGTCGTAGACACATGGAAAATAATTTTTACGCAGTTCTGAACAAAACTTCAAACCTATATAGCCTTGGGAGGTATAGGTATGCAAATACCTTGGATAGCCCTTCCAGTATATTTCGATTAGTTTGCATTGTCAACCCACTTTCCTCTTACGGGCACGTGCGGGTGCAGGCTTGTTTGGTATATAAAATGTTGAATAAGTCTTCAAAGAGTATCATTGTTTCCAGGAAATAAGTTTTTCATACATACTTGTATTGTTTTTTTTAAAAAAAAGGCAGTAATGGATAATACTTTAGGTTTGCGTGAGCCAATGGTGTGGATTTGCTTGGCATTGCAGCTTTCAAATGATACACACTCAGCACAAGTAGATTCTTTTCTGATTACATGCAAGTACCGTGTAATAATTACATCTTTTAAAATATATATTGATTCATGGTATTGTCTTGAAGTTGCACATAATCCAAAAGCCTCTCTGCTTCTCTAGATCAGATACAAACTGCATATCTTTCTGCAGTAGTTTGCTGAAAATGCAGTGATTTCAGAGAATCGTACCTTTGAAGATGTAACCTTACGTTGCTCTCTTCCTCTAATCCACCCCTCTTGAGTGATTTATTCTAGGGACTGTGCATCATAGGTTTTGTCCTGGCACCCATTCCTGTAGTGGTGCAGTGCCTGTCCACATTACCAGAAAAAGATGGCTAGGAGACAGTTTATTAAAAAAAAAAAAAAAAAGTTAAACCAAAAAAAAGAACACACACGCAAAGAAAAGAAAACCAGTTCCAGTTAGTAGAAAGGGTTTTGCTGCCAGTGTGGACGGGGCATAATTTGATTTAAATGACTTTTGAAAAACAGTTCTTAAAATTGTTCCATGCATTTTCTTCCTGGCTACTGTTGAAAATATGGAGCCGAATATTTTCTGTGATGTTTCAAACCAATATGTTCTGGCAACCTCATAGCTGGGCCCTGTGCGTTACACTCTTGTTTCCAGTTCGCTGTGGCCTGGAGTGCAACACACAGCTCATGAGATGCACCAAAGTGGGAGGTCTTGCGAGGAGCAGGCAATACAAAGACCGAAGGTACAAGGAACATTTCGCTGGGGTCCAGCAGGGAGGCTGCCAGTTTTAAGGGCCTCTTTTATGAGAAGGGTTTGCTTGTAGGAGATGGAGGAACTGCGTGTGCCTCATCGGATTTTGTGAGTGTGCAGGAGAAGGTTGATTCCTGGGTGTTGTTAAATGCTGGATGCTGAACTACATCTTTTGCACCTCCCTGGGGTCAAACTTTTTTTCACTAGGGAGATTTGCTGTACAGATGACGCGCTATGGCTGAGCGTTCACCACTCTTTTAAGTGTGACGACATACAGCTGCGTAGAAGAACAGCACGTGGGTTGGGAAGCCGTGGCTGGGACACGAGGCTGTACCACTTCTGCTCCAGGGACTCCTGTGTTTTGGGGGATGTGTGTGGGAAGGTCAGTGCAATAGCAATAGGTATTCTGAAAATAGAGGTTGTTTTTTTAGCACCAGATCAAATCCTGGGGGTGGCAGCAGGAGTGGAAAGTGTGCAACAAGTTTGTTGATCTGACTGTAATAACACACAGCTCTTTGTAATGCTGTTGGGAGCCTTTACCAGGTTGGCTTGTCTACAGAGGAGATCGTACTGTGTTCCCTGCAGGTGGGCACGGGACACTGTCCTTCCCCACATCTCGACACCGTTAGCCACAGCATGTCTAAATATCACAGAGCAGCTCTGAAGTTTAAATCCCTTCAAGTCCAGAGAGAGCTCTCTCAGAGGTATTTCCCCTTGGGAAAGGTTATATGGACCTACCAGGGGCCTGTTATGAGCCTTTTCCAGCTCTGCTTTCAAAGCAACTTGGGGCAAGAGGTCCACTTGGAGCTCAGGTATTTCCTCTACAGACTGCAGAGTGGCTCCTTTTTGGTGTTTTGGAGTGCTGTCATCCACGCCACTGGTGCCACGGCACATGGGGTACTTGTGCTGAGCAGGGAGCAGCTGCTTCTGACAACTTTTTCTTTTCCTGCTTCTCAGCAGTTGTTAGAAGGTACGACAGGCAGGAGTGTACAGATGGAGCTCTTTAATTTATCCTGTTAGGAGAACCAGATGAAATGAACCTGAGTGAAAGTGGTGGTGATCCTAGGACTGTGTGTCCTATAGGCAGTGGTGCAAGAGCCAGACTTGGAAGAGATGAGTCCGGGGAGACCACAGAGAAGTGGCAGGAAGGGGGTGAAGGCAGGAGTAGGCAGGGGCAGAGGCAACTGTCTCCTGCTCAGTGATAATGAAGTGTTGATAACTATCTTTGGAAGCAGACTGTAGGTGTGGGGTGAGGGCCAGGGCAACGTGAGTGGGGAGCTTTCAGAGGCAAATGATAGGTCAGAGACCAGATAGGCAGTGGAGATACACGGTGAGGAGACAGTTCTTGTTTTGACTTTAGGATTCAGAAAGGTCAGTCTTGAGAATTTTCCCTGTTGATGCTTTTCCACTTGTTATTCTGGTTATTTGTGCAAGGTGGTAGGAGAAGGACTTGAGATGGACTTGAGGGCACACACTGTAACCTGTGATGTTTAAGTACAGCCTGAAGCACAGAGAGAAGATGAGTGAACTCTTCAGGAATGAGGTTTATTGGTGGAAGCAGGACAAAGTAGTGAAAAAAGGTGGCTGTTTGGGCGTATGGGGTTTTTTTCTTGCAGTTTATTCTATTACTTGTGCAGCTGCCTGACAAGCCTGGATGTAGGGCTGTCTGCTGTGTCTGCTTGGGCTGGACTGAACCTGGATGCCCACTCTGATCACTTGAATTAACTCTGCAGTGAAAACTCAGCACGTTAGTCTGAGCAGAAAGGGTGTAGGATGCTGGTGAGGGCAGGGGAGATGGCTTTGCAGATTCGGTAGGCTTGATGGGCTTTGTAGCGACTGCTGTGACAAAACTGTGTGTGACATCTGAGCACAACAGAGCCCACTGGAGAGGAGCAAGTAGCCTTTTCCTAATCAAGAGAGAGAGATTTTACTTGGGATGTTTGTATGATTATTGCATCCAATTTGATGCCTGGAATGTAAACTATAATGTGCTGTTTAATATAAAACAGGTATCCTGTGGGCTGTTAGCAAGTGTTTCCAGTGATTTAGAATTAAAAGATTGTAAAAAAAAAAAAAAAAAANAAAAAAAAAAAAAAAGAAAAGAAAGAAGAAAAGAAAGAAATCCAACCCGAAACCACAACAAAAACCCCTGGTCTAACCTAATGGTTATTTTAAAAGTAATGCCATCCCTGGAAGCGTTCAAGGCCAGGCTGGGTGGAGCTTTGAGTAACCTGGTCTAGTGGGAGGTGTCCCTGCCCATGGCAGGAGGGTTGTAACTAGATGATCTTTAAGGTCTCTTCCAACCTAAACCATTCTGTAACTCTCTCTGCTGAGACTAGTCACCTTTACTGAGTTGTTGTCTTTGCCAAAGCTGTTTGGTGTACGTGGAGTTACAAAGAGAAGGAAGGGTGATTGGGACAGGTGGTTTTTCTCTTATTGGAAGCGCCATTCTTTCTTTATCCAAGAAGGAGCTAGAGCAAGCCAGCCTTTGTTTGGTTGCTCTTTTCAGAAAAGCAAAGCTCTTCCTTGTAATATTTATGGTAGCTTGGCTCTAGCACGTGTATATGAGCTGTGACAGCATCCTCATGTTAGCCAGGCTCCGTTCCTACTCCCTCGTGAGTGAACATTAGGGAACCGGCTTTTAAGTGAAGCCTGTTTAATATGGCAAAAGCTGGGAGACTAATAGATGCAGGTGTTCACAGTATTGGTATGAAATGTGGTGTTTGTTATTAGTGTTGTGGTAGCAACGGTCTTTTTAACGGTGAGATGGTAATTTGGTCCAAAGCCCCTGTTTTCAGCTGTCTTCCTTTTGAAATAACCATTTTTAACCTGTTTCTGTTTCTTGGACTTGTTGCTTAACTAAGTCTCAACTGTAGAGAGTACCAACAACTCTGACTTAAAGTTTGTCTCCCTACCCAGTATTGAGCATAACAACTTGTCTACAGCTAAAGCAGAACCTGTGTTTGACCAAAGTATTTTTCGGACGAAAGGCGCCTTACATCGGTTTGCAGACCTCAAGAGACGGGCTTAGGCTGAACACCTTATTTCCCTTATAGCTGTTCCCGTGTTTAGTCCTCCCTGTTTAATGTGAGCTCTCTGCCCGCTAGGAATCTGTCTTCAGCTTCTACTCGCTGGTGAATCCACCGCAGCTTTCTGTAGCAGCATGAGGAGCCTCTTTGTGCATCGTCTGTCTGCCCCAGTGAAGAGAGTTACCATTAATGGCTTGTTGCTTCTGAAATCTTCAGGATAACTTAGATGTTTTGGGTGTGATTACTCATTATGAGGCATTTTGCTGGGTTTTGATTGACTTAGGGAGAAGAGGTGTTGTGCTAGATCACATCCATTCTTCCCCAGTATCCTTATGAAAATCCATGTTGCACAAGTCTGGCATCTCTCACCGGTGCAGTATTATAGAGTTAAGATTGCTTTTCTGTTTATAATACTAAGTATCCTATTGCTGAGATTTTTGTTCATTAGAAATCTTTCACATTCTTTTCAGAGTCAGCGATTTCCAAAGCAGACCCATTCACAGGCATTGTTGCGTATTCTTAGATATTTGAGTTTTCTTTTGGCTATTCTCAAGCATTCTGGATTCAGATCAGCCTTGTTCACCAATTGGACTTGACTGCTCTGCAAGTCTTTGTCATCCACGAGTTTTATTACCAGTGATTTAATATTTAGTTGCAGATTATTGGGAATGCTTGGCCTACTGCAGGCCTCCGTGGATTCCCACCAAAAACCTAATTCCCAGTGGATTGTTCTGTGTACTTGTGGGTTTCCTACTGTATGTTCATTTAAAGACCTCCTTTGGGGGCTTTGGTGAATTCTGGAGTGGCAAAAGCAGGGGGATCCCAAGGGATCTAGCTGACCAAGTTTGGCTGATGTGATAAATGTCGTAAGCGTACCCCTTCATTATCAAATCTAAACACTTTTTTGGGGTTGGTTTTTGTTGGTGTTTTGGGGTTTTTTGTTTGTGGGTTTTTTTTGGGGTTTTTTTTTTTTTTAATGAGTCTATCTATTTGTTGTTTCTTTTTTAAGTAAAAGCAAATGCTGCCTTTGAATTTCTGAAGCAGTTTGGCTATGGAAAAAAGGACAGGGAAAACTGAGCACAAGTAGTTGGATGTTTAAAGAAGAATTTAAGATGCTCTCTGCTTGAAGTAATAGTGATGTCCTGGAGCATCGTAGGCAAGTTTGACCTGAAGAATCCCAAGAATAGTATGGTCTAGTGGAAATGTCTAAAAATCAATAGTTTAGCCCCTCTTTTTAATAACAGCATTTTGAGCGAGATGGAGAATTTCACTTTTGTTGAATCTGCGTCCAAAATAGCTGTAGGGAAGATGATCCCGCTTCCTTAACTGCCAGATGCTTTCAGTGAAGGAGGTCTCTTCACACAAGCTTCTGGTGTTGAAAACAGTGACCTTACCCATGCAAGGTGCATCTGCCTAACTGTGTCTAGTCCAACAGTCATCCATGTCTCACCTTTACATCTGCGAGGGTTCATGGATTGCTTGTAAGGATCAGAGATGAGTAAGGAAGAAAAGCAAACCTTTCAGTATCGAGCTTGAACACTTTGTGGGCTTGGTGCTTTTATTGGAAAAAGCTTGAGGGTTACTATCACAAGGATGATTGAAAATTACTGGTCTCGTTCAGTATTTTAAGATTATAGACTAATGTATGAGTTGCGAACTGTTGCCATTGAGGCGGCAGCAACAAAAGAATCCCATAACTGATTTGAGAATAAACAGGCCTGGGCTTTGTCCATGTGTGGATGTGAGGCTTAGGTGGAAAGTCTGTGAAAAGCTTGGAACTAACAGGGCAGATATAATATTGCTTGTGGCAGAGAAAGCAGTTTGTACTGCAGCTCAGGAGGTAACCCTGGTGCTTTCCGATGCACAGACTCCTGGTTCAGTTTTCTGTTGGAACAAATTCCTCCCGAGTAAGGACAATTGTTCATTTGATGGCTACTTCAAGACTCGTCTGGATGCAGGGAGGTAATCACTCGGCTGTCCAGATTGTACGTCTCCATGCCAGGATGTACTTGCCCATTAGCTGTTTTTTATTACATTTATGATTGAAATGGGATTTCCATTCAAAGATCTTGTGTTCAGTCAGCTATGGCTTTACAAACTGATCGCTGTGGGGCAGAAACTTGATGCTTGTTCAGTGATAGATGTTTGTTTAACGTTGGAAGAAAACTTATTCAGCCATTATCTTAAGGATCAGAGATTCAAATAAGCAACTGACTTTCATCAAAACGCCTTTTTTTTTGTTGATTAAGAAGTATATGAAAATAGTATAAGCATAAGGTTGACATTTGACTTTCCCAGGTCAGGAAGTTGAAGTCCTTTAAGGGACTTTGACCATGCATCCTGGGATGTTTGTGTGGTGGTAGGGTCATGCATTTCATGCATATGCAGCATGGGGGAATCCCCTCCTTCTGGGTCCATGCAGAGTTCTTTGCATTGTCAAAGAATGATGCTCCGTGCTGCACGTATGACTACGTGACAGACTTAGACAATTGTGTATTTCATTTATTCTGCATCTCTGATAAGTACCAATATATTCTGTGTATTATGTCGTGTATGAGCTTCAATAGCATAAGAAATAGGAGAGTGCAATATCATCAGATTTCTGAGACGCTGCACATAAGAAATGCTTATTCTGTCATGGTCAGATTTGCTGCTGCTCATGTGCAGAAGGATCCTGCTTTTTGGAATCTGTGTGATGAGCTCATGTTGGCCAGCAACTCTGATCATCTTAAATGGAGTAATTGTATCCATTGAGCTCCTGATTTTGTAAAGTCTTATGCAGCTTTCCAGTCTTGTGATGTACAGCTTCCCTAAATTTCTGGTGTGATGTAAGAAATCTTGGGTGAAATTCCCTGCTCTGTTATGTATGAGGTCAGCCTAAATGATCTGTCTTGGCTTTAGAAAGAAAACAAATCCTATCACCCATGCTTGCCAGCATCTGGACATTTTGCTGCTTTGCGCTGCATGGAGGTCATGATTTTGTGGACTCTGGAAAACTTTACTTAAAAATCCATTTGCAAATCCATAAGGAAATGTGTGACTGGGGGCTTAGGTAGTCACAGCTGGAGTATCATGCTAGCTAGCGACAGCAGCCTGTATCCTCTAGCTTGGGGGAAGTATAGTAATTTTAGTGTATAGTATTTAAAAAGAAATCCATATCTGCTGCCTTCTTTAATGCAACATTACCTCTTCAAGCATAAGCTTTTCAGTGCTGCATCTTTAGAGAAGCACTTCCTATCATTCAGATGTATTTGGGTTGTTCGCTGCATTATGTATAGAAAGCTTTGTAATTTAGCACCCGAAACACATCTCTCACCCTCCAAAGAACAACTTGGAAAGAAAGAAATCCAGGCAAAGCCTGAAGGGGTCGAAGAAAATGAACTCCTGCTGCAGTTGCACACTTGCACACATCTGGTGCAACTGAAATTTAAGAGCTGAATACATCCACATCTGACCATGGTAGGGTCCAAACATTGCTGTTGACAGTGGTTTTTCTTTTTGGATAGGCACACTGGCAGAGTCACTAGCGTGTGGAGCCTTGTCAGCTCTCTAATCTAATAGACTGTTCTTGCCCAGACCATTGTATGTCAGTATTTTATGTACCAAATGTAGCCAGCTTCAATAATCGGCCGTTTTCCCGCTTCTGCCAAACTTTTTCCCTTTTTGTCACAATTCAATGTTTGAGTCAAAATCTGCTATGGTAACAAATTATATACATATTAAAAAATGAAAATAAAGATGGAAAGCAGAGTCACAAAAGGTAACAGGAGTTCAAAGTAATGTCATCTGAGTGATTTTTTTTTAGAGACTTGAGTTCAGCCCCGTTTTAAAATTGATTTTGTTTCTGTTACGTATTGTGAAAAGATTACAAAGAAATGGGTACTGCTTGAAAGCATGACTATAGCTCTGTATATGTAAAATTGTGAAAGTCTTCCCTATACAAGACTGATTTGATCTATTTGCTTTTTAGTTACTAAACAATTTGTGGAGCTTTTTGGATTGTATTTTTCTTACTTGGAACGGTTGTCTTCAGCTAGGACATATTGAGGCTATTTATACTCATTTCTGGTGACTCTATCTGTCATATAAAGTACGCTACCAGAAAGGGAGGGGTTCATTGCATTATTTTAAAGAGCCCTTCACTTGCCTTGCTGGTGGTGTGAGTTGCTGCTGTCATGTGCTGGGTTAGCGATGCTGAGGACTGGGGACCTTGGAGGAGCATCTCCAGGGAATTACCTGCCTGGCGAACACCAGCACCAGCTGGAGAGGAGCCCAGTTGCTGGGAGGGCATTGGAATGGGGTCACCCAGTTTCTTTGTGATTTTAACGTTTAGTGGGTTATTTCTCATTCCATGCTGATCTGAATCTCACACTGCTTGAGTGAAACTTAAGCACTTTTGAAACTAAAACCTGGATCTAGGTTCCAGGGTCAGGCGGGTGCTTGTAACTCGCTGTTGGTTGCGTGAAGGATGCTCGTGAAGGCATATGTATCCAAGGTGTGAGCCATTTTGATCCTTACAAGCTGAGGTGGAGCCTGCCTCTGTCACATGCAGTGCAGGTCTAGTGTCTGCTTTGCAGGGACGGATGTTCTTCATGATTTTGTTTGACGTGGTTATGCGTATGGTGTCTCCTCCGCCTGTGCCATTGCTGCACTAAAGTGGGGGCAAACCTGTAGCAATGGCCGGAGGTACTTATCTGAATTATCAGTTACTTAATGGTTAAGTAATTCGTACTCTAATTGAGTTCATTCCTCCTGGTAATTGAATTAGGAGATTTGTATAGGTAACAGCAATAATTGAGTGCCTTTAACAAAAAGTCTGGAGCCTGAAATAAATACAAAGCTCGGTGCCTTACCAAGCCGCCACAGTCCAGTTCCTCCGCAGGTCACAGGGCACCGTGTTCTCCGGTCTGTACTTTTTCAGTCTGTTCCTAATTGTGCGTTGGGGAGCTCTCCCAGAGATGTGCTTTGACATGATCCCAGCATTCACTGGAAATGCTTCAGTTTTGGGACTTCCCTGGATGATTAGTGTATCTTGGTGAACAATGGTTGAAACAACTCATTAAATTGCAGTGTATCCTCCTCCCTCTCTGTGCTTACTCCCAACTTCTGGAGAGCCGATTAGAGGCTTGGCAGGAACTGCATGGTTATGCTCTAGATACGCTTTGGATACGTTATTGTCACAGTTGAGGTATTGCAAAAGCCATGCCGTTCCCGTCTTTATCCTAGTGAGGTACCTCTTTTGATTGTGCAATATCTGTGGCTAATTACACGGCAATTGCAGTGTGCCACCAGCCACCCACAATTCATTGTCAGCTCCTTGGGGACACAGATGAAAAAGGAAAGATAATGTTTTCTTTCTTCAGTCCAGTGATTTAGCTTGCCTCTTTTTTTTAATCCCTTGCTCCTTCAGGTAATAAAGCCAGATGGTAGTGACAAAGAAACAGAAGCCACGCATGAATCAGATGTCCCGGAGGATATGTTGGGGACTTGCGTTCCTCAAGAGACAGCAAAAGGCGATGCTAAAAGTCCGGATGTCATCATAGAAGCTCAGTTTGATGATAATGATGCAGAGCATGGACAAGACCACTTGCAGGATACGTTGGCTGACGACATTAAGAGACTTTCCCTGGATACTGGTGAAAATGGTGAGTAGATCAGATTGCTGATTTAAGCCTTTATTTGTGCAAACTGTTGAAGTATTACTTTGTTGCCTTGCTTTGCTGCAAGATATAAAATACAGGCATAAAAGCTTAATGCCTTATCACTTATATCCCTTTCTGCTAAACTGGCTTCATAGTTTTGAATGGTTATTAAGGACGGGGTTTTATGTAGTTTTGATTGATGCAAAGTAAATCTGTGAAACAGAAGTCACACCTTTAGATTTGCAGTTCTCAGGGCTGTCTGGGGATTGCTGGTTGCTGTTTAATTCAAGATGCTGCTGTAGCAGTTTCCTTCATTGCAGCTTGGCTGGGCAATCTGTGTCTCAGTCTGGGGATAAGAATATATTTCCTTGGGGGCAGTTAGGTTTGTTGTTGTTTTCAAACAGTTGAGTTATGAGCAACTTAAAGATTTGGTCCATTTAAAAAGAAAATTGCACTAAAACCTAAAGCCAATTATGCGATCTGTTTTGAAGGCAAACCTATTTTATTCTGAATCTGAATTCCATCCAAACCATCAAGTGTTGCTTAGGGCAAAATAAAATAGGCTCCCCTGTCCCAAACTATGCTTATGCTGCTCTTTGCATGTCCTTTCTAGTACTAAATCCTCTCCTGAAGAGCTGTGTGTTGAAAGGATTCTGACAATTAGCACATTTAACATGTGCCTTCAGCTGCTGGTGAAAAATTTGCCAGGACAGATACTCTGGTGCATTCCTGACGCATGCCCCAGTTTTCCAGAAAAAGATGGCAGTAACTTAGGACATATGTAGCTGTTGGTCTCTGACAAATCTTGGTGGTGGTTTTAAAGCTGTTCTCTTTAATACCTTGTGTTTTCCTGAGACATTGCTTTTGAAGATGCACAGACCTCTGCCTGTACTGTTGGTAGACTTCCATTTTTCACACCCATCTGTTAATAAAACTGGAAATGATGTTTGAGTGGAAGTGTTGTAGGTTTTATGACAAAACATTGGTTTCAGCTCATGAATGGAGCTGCCACCTCACCAGTTCGTGATGCTATTTCCTTCTGGGTACCTCCACTCTCTTTGAGTTACTGCCAAAGTATGTGAACCAACTTCCGTCTTGTTCCGTTACTTTCCAGCATGGGCTTGAGTTGGGAGTTAGTCGTCTTGTCTGCAGATGTTTTATGCAGCTAGTTATTAACCCCATCTTTTTTGCGGTCTTGGACACTGTGTTGTAGCTGCACACCATTGAGCTGCCACTTTCACTCTGACTCAACAGTTCTAAGTCTCCTAAAATGCTCCTGAGTCACATGTGCAACGTGTCTGCTGCACCTCTGCTGCTTCCGACAGCAATGCCAAATGAAAATCCACAGAAATACATTCTAGTTTGACACCAATAAATAAATACAGACTTGAGCCAATATTTTACTTTACCTGTATACCTATGCTTTAGTGTAAAGGCTTGATAAGAGTTACTTTTCGTGATGCATCATAGTTCCTCAAGATGCTCTGGAGTGACCTGTGTTGGAAGTTATCAAGTCATCTCTTAAAATCTGTGCCATCTGAGTGGTTTTTGCCATTTTAATTCTATCTTTGGAGAATAGTTGCAGGGCAGATGTTAGATCAGCTTATTGTCTACACAGTTGAAATCCAACCTACTTTTCCATTGCAGTTGCCTAAGCCAGCTGTTTTCTTTTGTTTTCAAGACCTTTCTGTGTTCATCCTTAACAAGCCTTGTGGCCGATGTGGATGTGCCAGTTAGATTTCTGCTGAGTTTGAATTCTGCTATCATCTCTTTTAATAGTTGCTTCAGCTTCTTTGGCCATATAACTCACATGGATTTTTCTCTAATTTCTTCTTGCTCTGCTTTTTAATGCCTTACTTTTTTTTATATGTATAAAGTTTACGATGCTGCTTTTTCTGAAGGTGTTTTTGAGCAGTTGATGATTGCTTTGGCTTGTTTCCTGTCTTTCATGCGATTTCTCATATCATCGCTTATCCAGATTTTAAGTCTTGCCTGGAAAACAGCTATAGTTATTCTAGCATCAATGATAACTGTCATGAAAAAAAGAAAAGATCCTGCCAAATTCAGCCTTCACAGGTGTGGCTCAAAATGCTTTTTTAAGAGGACCAAAATGTACATTTTTGAAGGGGGAACTTAGCTAAGGCCATCCAGTGGAACGTGGGACCAACGTTGGGAGGCAGAGTGCTCTGCAGGGTTGGACCGTGGTGAGTGGAAGTGCCCTTCCCTCTGGAACGTGGGCCTCCCCTGGGAGGGCTGATGGGCTGATGCTGCCCATTGAACTTGCCTTTCAAGCTAACTGCAGATTACACTTTCCTTTTATGTTACATCCCTTCTGCTGGCAACAACTACTGCAGCAAAACACAGAGGTGGGGATGGGAGATGAGATCCCATGGGGGATTTTCTTGCTGACCCACCAAATCTGCCGTCTTTCTTCTTTTTTTCCCCTAACACAGGGCAGTCTGAAGGTTCCAAGCTGGACAAAGATGCCATCAAGGGTATCATGTTTAATAAAATCAAGAAACAGTCCATCATGTTCTTGTGTGCACTTTATGTATGTATATGCATACATATTTGTGTATGTATATATATAAAAAGATTCATATACATATGACCTAAACAAAATCCAAACTAAACAAAAAACCCACCAGATTTCTGGAGGTGAAAAATATCCATACCTACCCTAATAGAATCAAAAGTAAATTTTACTCATTCTGGTGCAAAAAAACCAGAGCTCTGTTGCTCTAGACATCACCAGACGGTGCTCAAATCTTTGTGCATGTACACAAGCTCTGCAGATTGCTGCCTCTCAGTTGCAAGATGGCTTTTGTCTGTCCTGATGGAGGAGTAGAATTACGCAATGTCTTTGCTGCTGGCTCATTTGTTCTGCTGCTGCTGGTCAGAATGAACCATGAAGAATAAAAGTAGATGTGTCGTTGGAATAAGAGCACTCTGGGTCACGCTGGGAGTGCATGCTGTTTTGGTATCTTTTCTGCCCTGACCTGTGTCCCGTCCCTCATTGTGGCTCTGTTCCTCTTCAGAGCACCAGTCACTCCCTCCATCTCTAGTTACACGCTGCGGCAAAGAATTTCGGATTGGCCCTTGCTGTCAGAACCTCTGAAGCATGAAACATTGTGTACGCTGATTATGGCACAGATTTGAGTGGACTGAATTTCCCTGAAGTCATTGTACTTTGGGCTTCCTATGCCTCTGTGGGGCTTAAAGGAAACTGGTAGAAATTGTTATGTGTGGGGCTGCAGGCTGAGACTCAGATTGTTGGATTTGTCTTCACTAAGTGCTGCAGTTATGAGAGCTGTTATGAGAGCTGCTTCCAACCCTTCTCTTCCTAAGACCCTAGAAGGGATGGGATAAGCAAGAGGAAAGTCCACAGAACTGAAGAGACCATCACATTCAGCCTAATTCTCAGCCCATGTACTTTCTGAAAGTTATTGTGCTCATAAAAGTGCATCAGTCTTGCTTTGCTCAAGGATATTTAAATAAAAGTTCATAACTGGTGTCACTATGCCAGAAGCTGTCCTGGTCAAACAAGTTTGCTCTGCTTTTCTGAACTCTTCTTGCAAAAAAGTTGGGTTAAAGATTGACTTCAGAAAAGTCTCGAATCTAGGAAATGATGAGCTATTTCCTCTCCAGCATGCTGTTCTACATGAAGGGTAATATTATCCTGTTCCAAAGTTAGATTTTCTTAATGTTAAGTTTTGGTCATTGGAGGTAGGTCTTTTTTAGCAAAGTTGGAAGTCTCTTTCCTCTTGCATTTTGGTATGAGCAAACTCCTCTGTGTTTTACCCTGAGACCTCAACTTATGCTGTGTCACTGCTATCCAGAGAAGTCATCTGCCAGTCGACACGACCTTTACCAGGTCTGTAATTCTTTTCCATAATCCTCATTCACATCAGCTAGTGCAACAGAGGTAATGTAACTTTTTTCTTATCACATAGTACTGAGCTGGAATACATTATTTCAGTGACTTGTCACTGCAGTAGAAGGATTTTTGTTACACTCCATTTCAATATGTAATAAAAAAGTAGAAACTCCTCTGTATCCTCCTAACCCAGGAAAAGTGCAAAATGTTCTGTACAGAATGCTTTACGATGCTATATCCTTACACAGACTTGCGTGTCATGTGCGTTTCATATAAAAGTGCGTTGTCTCTTGTTCAATATTGGAATCAGATTACTCTGATAAAGAAACATCAGCAACTGAACAGTAGCAGCTACTTGTACTCTATAGAGAATGGCACCTGTGCTCATAAAAGGGCCTCGGCCTTTCTTAGCAAAAGGATACTCAAATAAAAGTTTGTAAAACTGTGTCACTATGCCAAAAAGCTATCCTTGTCAAACTAGTTTGCTCAGCTTTTTTCAACTCTTCTCACGAGAGATCTTACTTTACCAGATATGCAGAATATCCTGCTTCCCATGGGGTGGCTCACAGAAGTCATCAAGTTGGTGGACTGGCTGCCCGGGCAGCAATCAGATAGTTGTGTTTGTTCAGGATTTCCACTTACACCTACGCTTCTGCAAATCGGAGTTTGAATATGTGAATGTCCGAGGCTTGCTCACTGCCTTGATGTAATGAAGTTGGAATAGAAATAACTCATTCACAGGCAGAACAAACTGACAGCTAACTCAGCCAATTGTGTGGTGGCAAATTGATTGAATAGCTGATGATTAATAGGTAGAATCAGAATTTGGGTTGGAGCTGCTGCAGAATTTGCTCCTGTCTGTTCAGAATTGGCCAGGTGAACCCTCGTGGGTCTCAAAAGTCAAATGTGACTGGCAGTCTCTAATAGCCCTGGTACGGTCAGAAATTGTAATCTAAAATTGCTTCGTGTCCACACTACTATTGACTGGAGGCTGTTACTGAGTATTTCGGGATTACTTGGCTCAACAGAAGTGGTGGCATTTTGCCTCTTCACAGTACGGTTATGTGATAATGCATTAAGCCATTCTTTTCTCAAGATGATGCTCTGGAATCAGTGCTTAGAGAGGTTTCTGGATCCTTCTAGCAAAGGAGAAAAATGTATTTATAATCTAGAGTTTACACTCTGTTTTGCATTTCTGTGCCTTCTAATGCCCTTGCTTCCATGCCCCCTTTTGTGCTTTTGTGTGCTCTCTCTCTCCTTTGAAGCTTGACCGGGTGCCTTCCTGCCTTTTGTATCTTCCTCTGGCAACTGGAGCCCTTCAGCAGTTAGCAGTGTCTTGTACTGGAGTAAGCAGAATTTAGGGAGATTCTACTTTTCCTCTCCTTGGCCAAGGCTGGTAGGGAGAGGATGATGGTGATGAGACTCTGGACCACACTCTGTGCCTCTGCTCTGCTCAGGTCCCCCCTTCTTTCAGTTTAGCTGCCACAAAATCTCTGACAAATTTGGAGCCCACCAACGTCACTGGCTGCTGGAAGGAATAAATGTTCTTCTCTCTCCTCTTCGGAGGCTCCTGTTCACTCTGAGTGCTTTTAAGGAGTCTTCACGCTTCTTTCCTAGCCTGCAGCTTTCTGGAGATGGATCGTCTCCACTGCATAGCTCTTAACATTTCTAGGCCACAGCAGAGCGAAAGCTCACCAGGAAATCTTCTCAGTTACACGGCTTTTAATAGAAATCCTTGAGGTGGAACTGTCAAAAATCAGATCGGTTTCACTCTGCTGAAGCCTGGAAAACCAGCAGAGAAGCTGGAGCCGTTTCAGCTGCTCGAGACAGCTCTGTATTAGTTTATCCTAAGTTCATGTTTGTGGGTCTCTGGATCTAGCTCTTTTGGTTGTTGCTATAACTTTTCTTAAATGAGAGCATAGATTTCTCGAAGAATAAAAAGTGTAGCAACTTAAGCAAAATGTTCTACTGTTATTGAACAAATTGGGCTTTAGGGTTGCATTGATTAAATGCTATGGGCTGAATAAGCTCCAGTTATTTTTTTGTTGCACAGCTGAAGCCTGCAATGGAAGTTAGTGTTGGGAAAGCTTCTTAGGCTGTTCTTCCCTAGTAAGTTATCTTGACCCTCAAATGACTTCTTCAGTAAGGCCAAAAAAAAAAAAAAAGTTACTTGTGCAATTAGGTAACAGGAATTAGATTAAGTTTACCATATTACCATATGTTCCTGAATTCACCTGTGTTCCTCCTTTGAGTTACAAGTTTAGGTCAAGTAAGTGAGAGGTCACGATACTGAGAATGAATGGTGGGTGTGGAGATAAACATATTAGAGTATGGTCATTGTTAGCAGCAAGGTTTCCAGGATGAATCAGATTAGGATTCATTCAGCTAACGTATTTTCCACGCAATAGTAAAATTGGACACACACACACACTTTAGGAACAAATGCACATACGGGAAGGAAGAACATTAAGTAGATCTCAATGGAAATGTTGTTGTAACATTTTAATTTTAACTTGCTGTTAAGGTAATAAAACTGTATTTATCTAGACTGCAACGTTGCCTGATTTTTTGGAGGTTTAATTGTCTTGCAATAAAGCTTCCGACCTCCCTGTTGACTGGCAGCTTCTCAGGGATGTGAGAGGCCCAGGAGGCCTGAGTATCCGTGCTGTGGTCGTAGTAGTGTTACGTGGCTACTGAGACAGCTACAGTTTGACCTGTTGGGCTAAATGGCAGCTTCCCAAAATGATGTTTAATCTTTGTCGTTGATCAAGCTTGGAGGGTTCTAGGAAAAGTGACGCTCCCGTCTCATCATTCTGCTGTCTCCTCCATACTTCCTTGTGGAGATGGCTAAATATAACTAAATAATTACATGCTTGGCTGCGGTGCATGTGTACGGAAGCCAGCTATACTCACCTCTTCATATTGCCTTTGCTCTGTGTTATTGCAGATGCTTGTGTCTCTGCTGTACGCATCCGTTGTTACGCCTTTCCTCTCCCTCTCTGAGGGTCTTCTCCTGCCTGTGCATCTTCAAACATCTTCTTGCTAATCATCTGAGTCTCCTGGTCCTCATCTTCAGTGTGCCGTTAGGCATGCAGGTGTGTGAGTTCAGCTATTTAGACATGAACAGATGTGGCAGGATGAGTCTGCTTAAATAAGTATTCAAAACACCTCTTAAGGAAGTTAGTTGTGTTCATTAGACGCACAGTTCTGTGGTGAGACAACTCAGGACTGCTGCATGGTTTGGAGCAGCTCTGCTTCTTACCTGCAACTTCCTCTTGCATTGCATGTGGGAGCTGTTAGCCTGATTTTGGACAGGCTGCACGTGTTAAATTCCAAAGCTTTTGTCTTAACAGTCTCCTCACAGTGAACTACCTGTGTTCCCTCAGGAGGAAAGCTCTGTGTGTGGACATATAAATACTCGCAAA
The DNA here is from genome assembly GCA_013398295.1 of Chionis minor. Taxonomy (NCBI): domain Eukaryota; kingdom Metazoa; phylum Chordata; class Aves; order Charadriiformes; family Chionidae; genus Chionis; species Chionis minor. The sequence continues at coordinate 142,204 of VZSF01006845.1, read as the reverse complement.
ATACTTCTGTGTGCATGATATTTTCCCAAGCAAGCCTTCTTATAGCCTGTTTGAAATCAACTTCTGTTTTGGATAGTACCTGGTACCCAGTGAAACAGCACTTTCCTTCCTCCGTACCTTTTGGGTAGGGAGGAGACGCTCTTCAGCCCGCTGGGTGAGACTTCAGAGAGAGCTCACTTGAACCTCTGCACTGCGTCCTCCATGGGGGAGAAATCCGCAAAGGTCAGAAGAAGCTCAGAGCTCCTATCTGTGTAGGTACTGAAATAACTTTGTAGGAACTAAAATAATCCCACTAGGGGCACGTGTTTCTAAAAAACCAGATCCTTTTGCTTTGATCCTCAAAAAAATTGTGTTTTGGTTTACTTGGTGAAGGGAGGACCAAATATGATGTGAACTGCTGGTTCCTACCATCAGTTTTGTGTTCAGGAGGAAAAACCTGCTCTGTGCCAATAAACATTGGTGACACAATGTGAAGAGCCCTTGTCCTGTCCTCTAAACAGCAGTATGTTTCCTTCTCCTTGTCCGTAAACATGAAGATTGTAGGACAGTAGGGTAATCCAGGACAAATCTGTGCATGCATTTGAATGTATTGCCTTTTGGTTGAAGGCAGTTTTCATTTCCACGTCTCTCGCGTTGATACAGACAGAACTTCCAAAAACACATCCTTTTTGAGTGCGACACGCAATCCTTGAAATTTTTATAATAAATTGGTTTGTTTTACACTACTTTCCTTATGTATTTGGTACTAAAATGTAATATACTGAAAACTGCTTATTGAAGCAGACATCAGAGAACCTAAGTGGTGTTACTTAGTTAGAAAGTCTATTACTTACTGCAGCTGAAGGGTTTATAGATGTGCAGGTATCTGAGCACTAAGCTGAAGAGCAGTATTTTCTTTTTTAAAACCTTCATATCGATAATGCCTTCAGAGGGGATTCTTAGATACGTCCATGTAGAGCAAGCCAAAAAACTGCTCAAGTAGATTTTTTTTTTCCTAGCTGAAGTAGCAAACATGAACTATTTTTTTTAAACTTGTTTCTTTCCATCCAGGAAGGGACATTTTTTTTTTCCAGTGAGTTGTTTTTGAGATCTGAAACTGCGATATATTTTCATTTGCAAGTGGATATTGCATCTTTAATTGTATTCTTTTTGGACAGAATTGCAAATTTCCACAGTGACCAATGCAAACCTAGTGAAAATAATTTTGGATCTGTCACAAGTAATCAGAATTCTAGTCTGATGACTTTTGGTCCACTTTGGCCACCTTGTAATGTCACGGTAATTTAATTGTAAAGGGAAATTTGGGGGCCTTTAGAAAAGAAAAATTGACCTAGGAATGCCTGTCAGGCAAATCTAAGTGTGTATTGAAGCTGCCTAAACTGATCTCTTACAGAGGGAGGCAAATTCCAAGTGTCCTGGATCTACTTTGTTGGTAATAACATAACTAATTTGAGTTGCTTTTTGTATCTAGTGCCTAATTTTTTTTAAAGTAAGACTATTACAGTTTTGGTTTGTCAGATAATCGCTGAAAGGAAAACACGGAGATTATAATGCAGTTTCACTGGATCCTAGTTGCTGAAGTGTGTTTTCACTGTAAGATAAGCTTATGAAGTATTGCCCAAGCTAACATAGTAAATCTTTCTCAGAAAACATGTCTTTGCCCAGGGTGGAAATATTGAATGGTCATTGGATAACCACTGCAGTAAAGGGGTCAGAATAATTCATTTTTACTTTGGCATAATGCAAAGAGTTTCTTCCCACCTCCCCTGCTCAAAATCCTGCTCCTCTCACAAGTTAACTCTCCTTTAGGATTGCCTCCGTGGCTCTGCCCTGTTGTGGGAGATGTTTGTGTCTCCCAGCTCAGATCTTCTAGACCACCCATCTCCAGTGGGGCCCCCATACCTCTCCTCTCCACCCGCCCACCCACTGAGTTCCAGCTTCTCTGGAGGGAAGGGGGAAGTGCACCGAAAGGCAGGGACTGTCAGAAGTGTATTTAGAGGACACAAGTACCAGACTCGTGTGGCAGCTTCCCTCTTTCTCGACGCTTCAGTTGAGACTGAGGTCTCTGTGCAGTAATTTCACAACTAAGCCAGCTGGACATTGGATCTGGGTAGTCCTCCTTTCTGAGCAGAGGGGTTTGGCACAGGGAACCCTCACTGCTGGTGCTGCGCCATTGTAGATCTCCAGGCACTAGCTACCGCCCTGGTACCGACAGAATTTTGACTTCAAAAGGAAGCTATAGAGAAGTCCACATCTCTTGGCCCCAAGAGTGCAGATTTCCTCATGTGTCTTCTTCCCCATCCCTTGTTTCAGTAGTGCTGCCCATTAGTAAATGTACATGATGACCTTTTAGATACTGAAGTTGATTAAGAATGATGGGTATGAATAAGTAGATGGCTGGGATTTACTTCTTTCTTTCTGTTGATGGTGTAATTGTAGATCCCAGCCTCTGTCTGCTGGAGTCTCCAATATTCCCAGGATTTTTTGGGAGGGATACTGAAATTTGGGAGACCCCAGAGGAAGAAGGTACTCTCCAGCCAGCCAAAGGCCCCTTGCTGATGTTGGCTGTGAAGGGAAAAGCCAGGTTCTACCATATGCCAGAATGAGAATTTAGAGGCTTTCTAGTACCTGTACTGAGTTCGCATGGGGCGCAGCTTCAGCAGGATGGGAGGCGATGCCCCAGCCCTGCCTGTTCTTTGTCCTAGGCAAAGGACACTGTGGTGACCCATTTGCTGTGCTCCCTGTGAGGGCTCTCTCCTGGTACTTCTGTGCCTTTGCATGCACGTATGTGATACCTCCCAAGGACACCACTGCTGGCTCCTTTTCTAACAGGGAAAGCTGCTTCCGTGAAAAAGCACAAGCGACATTTTGGAGAAATAGGAGCTGGAAGGAGAAGTGGAAAGAAGGCAGTGCTAATAAGGGCATGTGCCTTGTGAGACTCCTCGTGCTTTTCTCATTCTTGCCTTCTGGACCTTGAGTCACTGCTGTCGTTCTGCTACGCTGGGAAAACACTACATGCAGGTCTCGGTTTTTTCCCAGACACGTTTAGATCTGGTTTCTCTTCCAACCAGCATGTGCCGTTCAGTGGGAGAGAGTTCACTTCAGTAAAGTCCTGGGCTTGTGGCAGGCGTGCCTGAGCTCATGGCCTTTGGAAGGCTACCAACCTCCCCTTGCCTTCTGTCCCTGCCAGTGTTTCTTTGTCCTGGATCATCCTGTTCTTTGTCCTAGCTGTCTTTATGGTTGGCACACCATAAACTCATGACTATAAACTGATGGCTTGAAAATTTTTAAGACAACAAAACGGCTCCTTGCTTTTATTCTTTACTAACTAATTGCTTCATATGACCTTCAACTGGCAGAGGTCTTAGAGGAGGTAGGCAAATGAGGTGTGTAACTTGGGTGTCCCCACTTTTTAAACGGTTTATAATTTTCGAAGCAGTTTTTTTTTCCTCAACTTGTTTGTCTCCCTGAAACTCTGGGTGCTTTTATCCCTTAGTAACCCCGCTTGTGGCACATCTGAGTTCATTTCAGTAGGAGAAGTAAAAGAGAAAGGGGTTTGCTGCTACTACTGCTCCTTTTTTTAAGGAAAGTAGGTTTTTATTTAAACCCCTGAGCAGCTGTCTGTTCTCCTCTTGGCCTTGCTAGCAAGTCAGTAAAGATAAAATAAAATTAACGTCACTTAGATTCTTCTGAAGAAGATGATCTCTGGGGAGAGGCAAAGTCTGAAGAGCTTTCTATCAGAAGGCAAAGCTGGAGATAATTAGTGGCATATGAGAACCAGAGTTTGTCATTAGAGCGATAGCTGTCATTGTCAAAAGACTGCTAGGGTAACATTGCCCGAAGGCAACCCTGGCCATCCTCGGTGGCAGGACCATCTGTGAACGTGCCCTCGTGATAGTGGTGCACAGCCGTTCCCCTCGGGGCAAGCTGCTGCCACCCCGGCTCCCCTCCGAGCGCCAGCCCCCGGCGCCCCGGCACTGCTCAGCGCTGCCAGCAGCTGCAGCCTCCCCTCCCGCAGCCTGGCCCCCACGTTCATCCGTCATGTCACCAGCAGCCTTCACCGAGGGTCCCTGCGGGACAGATGGGTGTCATCTGGGAGCCAGGGTCTGTGTGTCACCGCTGTTCTCCTTGAGGCTTTCTGGCGTGCGTGAGCACCGGTGGCCTGCTGGAGCACAGTCTTCAGTGAAACGTTGCTTTATCTCATCTCTTCTAAAGGAGACAGTGACAGCTACGTCCCTTGAAACTTGCAGTTGATGCCACGGTCTCTCTTTAAGAAGGCAAAATTTCTTTTGAACACTCAGGGCTTGATTTTAGCACATGTGCTTGGGATGGATGTGATTGCCATCCAAGTGCAAAAAGGCATCCATCCTCCACGAGCCCTCTGGAGAAGAGCGTGTTTCCATCCGAAAAACGGCGTCAGACGAGTAACCATGAGCTCTCAGCAGGGATGCAGCTCAAGTCCCAGCCTTCTCCATGGCAAATACCGCTTCGGATGTTTGTAAGCACTAAATGCATTTGGTGTGCCAGGCACCTATAGCAGATACTTTCAAATTCAGAAACTCGAATATTTGAAAATGGCAAACTAGAAATTAATGATGATTTAAATATTCTTGGAGAAGAGATTTCAGGGGGAGGGGGCTGTTTGTCATATATAGTGATTACTTTCATAAGACTTTTTCATAATCCTGGTACACAGCCAAAGAGGGTCAGCTTAGCAGATATGGTTTCAAAGATAAACATGCATTTTATAACCTTGCAAAACGTTTTAAAAGGAAATTAAATATTAAATGAATGTATGTACTTAACAGGCTATTTATATAATGTTAATGGTTCCAACTAACGAATGCCAGGAAATTAATGTAGGTCTTAGTATTTAGTAAACTGAACACGTTTTCCACCATTTTGTTTATTATGGCTGGTATAGTTGCACCTGTAAAGTTTGGATTTATTTTGATTCTTGTTGGTTTTCAGCAGATCTGCATGGTAAGTGAACATACATCTTCTCTCTCTGGTAGTCTGGAGAAATAATAATTGCTTCATGCTTCGCTATTCTAACATTTAAGAGAACTTTTTCCTTTCAAATAAATCTACTACACACACCAGCAAAAGCCCAACACGACTTCGTGACAGAAATGTGCTAGAGTAACTGTTGTGTCTGTGTTGTTTGCTGCAGTGAAGGCTGTTGGGATCTGCAGTGTGCACAGAGCAAAGCAAGAGGATGGACCCAAGGTGAATGATCTCAGGCTCCTCCCAGAGAAGTTTCTTCAAAGGACAGCCAAGGTAACTCCATGGAGAACGACGAGTGAGCACGTGTGCGCTCCTGAAGGCTGAAGGAGACCAGCCCTGGCCTCCTTGTAGTCTCTGTTTGTTGATCTTTGAATCTCATTCCCCGTTTCAAAGAGAATAATTGTCCAATCTGATAAAAATCAAGTGTCTTGTTATTTTTACCAATTATCCTAGTTTAAATTCCCTTTGTTTGTTATGCAAAATTACTTAGCAAGATTCAGAAAAAAGATTGGATACTAATATGAATGTCAGGATATCCAAAGTTGTCAGAATTAATTCTTACAGACTTTGGAAAGGCTGTTGGTTTAAGATTTGAGTCAATCTCTGAATGTTAAGAGACCAAAAAAGGTCTACTGGGTCAGGCTGGGTCAGGACTCTTCCACGTCTTCTGCTTTCCCTTGCAGCCTCTGATTCTGGTCCCTCTTCTGGGCTGGGCTGCCCTCTGGTCTCATCCAGCGTGGCAATTCCAGTGCTCAGAATCGCACAGAGGTGCAGCTCCTGAAACCTTCTGGAAGGACTCGTCTGTGTAAGCTTAGGAAATCGGCTATAATATTTCTGTTATCCAGTGATTTATTATGGTCTACAAAAATATAGCCTGGATGAACACCTCTCTGGAACAATTATTTAGCGATATTGTAATTTATTGTTCTTTTCAAAGCCATCTTGTATAAAGGTAAAATAACCCTTAACTTCAGAAAGCACAGAGAGGAGGAGAGAACTGCCAAATTCCCCACAGCACATCCTTTCCTGTGGTTAGTGTTGGATCCGCCAGCGGCACCGTTTTTGGACTGGCCTGTTCTGCACTGAATGTTGAAATCACAGGCCGAGGATACAAATGAAAGATTTTACAGGAGTTGCTTGTATGTTGTGGCTAATTCCCTGCATTTGGAAGCATCTGCTTCTTGTCTGGTTTTGTTCTGTAATCAAGAAAATTGCTGCAGAGAGCTAGCACTTGGAAGGCACTTAGCTCTTCTATAACCATGAGCAAGATGGCGAGGAAAATACATTGTAAATAGGTACTCTGTTAAAAAATGCACACACGCATATACACACGCAGGGAAAACATGATATAGGTCTTGTCATTTTTCTAGATACCCTGCTAAGCCTGTGTGTATCCCTATTCAGTTCAAGCAAATAAATTTCTCTGAAGGTATTAACTGTAGAAACCTTTGCCTCTTCCAGGTGGTCTATATTTTGGAAAAGAAGCATTCCCGAGCAGCTACAGGCTTCATCAAGCTTCTGGCAGACAAGAACAGTGAACTCTTCAGGAGGTGTGCCATGTTCTCACCTGTGGACCACAGAGTGCCCAGAGTCTACGTGTCCTTGGCTGATTGCCCTCCAGACTTTGTGACCAGGCCTGAGGACTATTCAAACATACTCTTCATCTGTCGCATAGTGGACTGGAAAGAAGACAGCAACTTTGCAACAGGGTATGCGGCTGCCATTGGAAGTAGGGTTGACTTGGATTTCTAGTTGGAGTTCTTGGTTTCACGTAGTTTGATACATGCATTAGAGACAGGAATCTCTTAACAACGTACTTGTCTTGTTACTTGTCTGGTATTTGGTGGATAAACCGTGATGAGGCTAAGGATAGCTCATCTCTAGTTAATCTCATGGCTACATAACGTTAGTTTCTTTTGGTGCGTGCACATCACAGCATTAATGAGCGTACCGTCTTTGCTCAGAAGAGTTTGCAGTCTAGAAGGAACACACACAGGTACTTACTTAGTCTGACCAGCACAAGCACCGTGGGGTGCTGGCAGCCTTTCAGTCTTGCCTCCTGCTGTGTAAGAGTAGTACACAGCGTGTAGGCATTTCACTTCTGCCAGGGGAAGAAGATCAGTAGCTGTGAGGCTCGTCTTTTGTTTTGAAGCCTTTACTGATAAGAATTAGAAAGAAGTCATAGATTTTTGTGGTTTTAAATTTGCATTGCTTTGTGGAAGGATACTAAAATCAAGAGAAGATTTGTTTACTCCTGAAGCAGATGAGAAGGGTGTTGCACGCCGTGCGTTTCAGGAGGCACTGTAAAGCCATAGCTGTCCAGAGTTCAAATTGCAGGCACTGCCTTGAAGAAGGAGATTTTAAGCCAGGGCTACACAAATGACTTATGCTGGCCTGGATTCAGATTGCAAGTTCATTTTGCCTCTCCTTGAGGAAGACTCTGTAGTTTTCAGCATTTTCAGTCTTTTCTTGGGAACAGCTGCAGTGTGCCAAGCTCCCACCTGGAGTGGCCTATTGAGTGGGTCTCAATAAGAAATGGTGGATAAATGGTGATAAATCTATTCGGTTACCTTGAGAAAAAAACTGAATAGTTCTGGTTTGGTTGGTGATCCAGAGTAGGTAACTCTGACCTATGGCAATGCTGTGGTCAGATTTTACAGGTGATGGGGATCTGGTTGTAATCTGGAGCATGTCCGGTAGTGGGAGTTTGCCACAGAGCCCAATTTTTCCCCTTGCAAAGCTGTTCCGATGGGGTAGCACAGCTGATGTACAGTGTCAGCACCATGGTTTTTGGAGTCTTTAGGTCAAAGTCCTGGTAAAGCTTAAAACTTGCATAAAACTGTTTTTTTTTTAAAAAAAAAAAAAAGCATGTTGACACAGCTTTATCAGCCCTAGAACTGAAAGTAAACTAAACTGAAGTCCCTGTTTCCCTGAGTTTAAGTTTGTTATCAGTTGTGGCTGCTTCGTGGGCCTAGTAATAACAAGTTTCACGTGTACTCCTTGAGAGCCACATAAGCCATTAAGTCACTCAGTATTTCCCAGTTAAACTGCAGTGCATGAACTGAAGTGGCCTCCCTTTGAGCCCCACTTAACTAGGGGCTGGCTGTGCTGTGAACTTCACTGTGACTGAATTTCTTATTGGCAGAGATTTTCTTTGTCTTCTTTGACTCCAATAGAGAAAAGACTGGAGGGTGGTTGTACTGCTTGGCGTCTTGTCATGAACAACCCCCCTTTGCAGCAGACAAAAATTAGGGGGAAATTAGCAGGATGGGCTGATGTCTTTGTTCATTGGCTAATGTGTATGTCTTTAATCTATGCTTCTGACAACATTGTATATTCTCATCTGGCTATTTTGGTAGTTTCCAAGATGTAAAGGGTGTTGTCAGGAAAGAAAACGTCCATGATTGTCTTTATACATGGCCATTTCCTCTGAGACTTTGCTGCACTTCACTAAGTGCCTTGTGGAGATGGGAGCATAGAACCATGGTGACCCATTTTGTTTTTAATTCTAAGTACATACTTGTTTAAACACTGGAAGACAAGGAAACCTCTGGAAGGTCCCAAAAGTTCCTCTTGGCTTTTGTGCTGGTTTATAAACTTTTTTATAAGCCATGTTGCTGGTTGTGGCCCACCTGAAGGAGAGGAGAGCAGCTGTTCTGCAGCTCATTGCGTGCTTGGTTTTTTGAACTTTCTTGTGCACCCCTTAGTTTTGCCCACAGACTTCATGGTACCCCTTTGGCAGCACCACCGTGGTTTTTGAAGGTGTTTGGACTACACGGCCTGTAAGTCATCACTCTGCACTGTCTGCTGGAAGTATGACAAGGGAAACTCCCTCCATAGTTGCCATCATTTCTCTGGATGCCTTAGGTGTTTCCAGGTACTCTCCATCCTGCAGCTGAACTCCCCCAGGCTGCTCCTGCATCTTCCTCAGCTTTTCTTTTCCCTTGGGAAGTTCGGCGCCAGGTTTCCAAGCACAGTTAATGGCATAGTCTGGTCTTCACAGTGACCACGTGTGGCTGCAGCAGTGGAATGCCCTGGCCAAGAGTCTGGCGGCAGCACCGGCCAGCCAGGGTGGTCACCTGCACAGGGGCAACCTGACGGTCCCTAGAGGTCCACTTGGGGAGGGGGGTGCGTTTCTGTGTCGTGATTGCCACCTGGTGGTCACCAGCGAGACACTGTCCCCTCTGAAGGCCACTGTGTCACCCCGACTGCCCTGGGAAGGAGCAGGGAGGAATTGATGGCTCCATGTCCCACTGGCTCAGTGTGTGCTGCTGTGCTCCCTCCTGCACATGAAGTGATTTTACCATGGCAGTGAAATGCCATTTAACTGTACCAGCTTCAGGTAGCAGGTAAAGCAAAATAGCTCCAAAATATTCTCCTTTTCCAGATAAATATTACGAGTTCTGCCATATACAGTTATTTTCTGGGGACCTTTTCTCGGTGTTGGAGTCCAGGGCTGTTTAGAGAATTAGTCCAGACGTCTCTGCACTTTTGGAGATGGTTAGATGGTTAAGGTGGAATCTTTTTTTTTTTTTTTTTTTACTCCCGCACGTGATGATGGATGAGACTGTTAAAAAAATCCAAACTAGTAGTAAAATGTCGAATCACTGATTCCTTCTGTGTCACATGGGGATTGTGGCTATTCTAGCTCAGGACCTTAGATATTGGTCTGTCAAAGTGACAAGATTTTTCATGGCATTTGCAATAAAATGAAACGTTGCAGGATGCTCTTGACACTCTTTCCAAAGGCATCCAAGTGTCTTGAATTCTTTTCATCTCTGGCATTTTGTTCTGTTTTTTTTTAAATTCGCAGATATATTTGGTATGAGGGGAAATGACTAGATACCTTGGGTAAGCCTTACTCACTGTAAGCCTTGAAGGGAGGTCTGATTCCCAAGCAGTGTAGCTCTGTCGGAAAAACACCTTCTTGCAGATGCTCTCTCTCAGGAAAGCTGCATTCCCTCAGCACAGCTAATCACCATACTCTCCAAAACGTGGGATGGCCCCACGCTGGTTCTGCACTTCGATGGTGGGGTCCCAGCAGCCGAAGGGAGGCAGCTCCGTGGTGGGAGTGGGGCTGGCCTGCGTGCTCGGGTGCTGGGGGTTCCCATGAGACAGCTCTCTGTCTCCGTCATGCTCAGCCCTGCAGACACCTTGCCATCTCCATTAAGACCTTTGGGCTTTATCAAGCCTGTGCACCTCCACCTGTGAGCTCCAGGCCCTGGGTGGTGGGAGCAGCTGGGTGGCCTTCCATGCTGTCTCCTCTCCTGCTGCTGTACAAGCTTTGTCTTGGAGCAGTGGCTTACTGATGTGTAGGACGTTCTCCTGCTGCTGAAAGAAACCCTCCATGTAGGATGACTGGACAAGTCTGCTCCAGGAGAGACTGAGTAAGATTGTTAAGTCCCTGTGGAAGTTATTCACTCCCATTTGGGAGCCTGCCCGGCTTTCCAAAGGAAACAAGCCTTATGTAATTATGCTTTGTCTTTTTGGAGAGTTCTTATCGTATAACCTTTGAACACGTTGGCCAGATTCAGCTGAGTGTGGGAAGTAGAGAAGGCTTTAATGTTTATAGAAATGGGTGGCCAAATCGATGCGATCCGTGTCACCACGATGGGGAAGATGGCAGCGTGAGCGTGGCTCTGCCCCAGGTGCACGCGCATGGGAGGTCAAGCTCCAGGGAGTCTGCAGCCCGGAGCAGTCCAGTGACCTCGCAGCTACGGCTGTTTTGGAGGAATATCGTGTGCTGCCCAGTGCCTCCACCACAGCACATTCCCGTCAGTGGGTGCTGCCACCATCTCTGACATCAGTCCAGGGGTATTCATGGAACCCTCCAGCACGTACTAATGCTCCCCCATCAACGTCACAGAAAAGAAGTGTTTACGTCTGTAACTGTTATAATTTTTTTAACCTTTTAACTTTTTTTTTTTTTTTTAAAAAAAGAGATAGACGCAAGCCTGGGGTGTCACAGACACCGTGACTCCCTGGGAGTGAAGGTCTGACTGCTGCTGGGCCCTGTGCCTGTTGTTGTTTATAAGCCTCTTGAACTATTCTTGCTACCCTCGGTGGCCGTGGAGCCCCATGAGTGATTTTACAGCCTAGCTGTTGCTCCAGGGCCATCGGTGATCCTATATGTGTTACCTTTGATCACATGCTGTCCTGTCAGATTTTGCTCTGATGCAAGTCATCATGTCTGCGTGACTGTAACATGGCCCCAATTAGAGTCAGTTGTACACTTTTTATTTCAAGGTACTTGGGAAATGTTCCCTGGAACACTGTAAATCAAATGTTAATTACTATTAAAAAAATATTAGTCCTATATCAAACCTCTGGGTAAACCCTTTATGGTTCATAATCTAATTTCAGTAAACGGATCAAGAGAACATGGGTTTCAAGACTGAGCTGGAAAGCACTTTGGCATTCAGAGGTGCTTTCCATGACTTGTCGTGCAGACGTCCAGCCCCCCTCCCGGTGCACTTCCCAGCTTTGCCCTTCCAAGAGAAGGGGCACCTGAGACTCAGGCCCTTGCCATTTCTTTTTGGTCGGGCAACATGTCCTCTCTTCTCCTCTTTTCTTTCTTTTTCAATCTATCCTTGGTGGTGTTGGTGGACCTGCGGACCCACAGGGTTGTCCTTGCTCAGTCTTCCAGCTCTGCACGAGATGTTGGAAATGAAGTGGTGATTTCTCTGGTTTATTGTTACTGCTTAGAGAGAGGGAGATAAAACTGATGCCTCATTTATTTACATTAAAATAAGGATCAGGCTGGGACCAAGCTGCGGGAACAGAGAACTCAGCCCCGATGCCAAACACACACGTATTTCTGCCATACAGTTTGTATATAAAATAGAAACAATAGAGGGAAATATCTTTTATCCTTGTTTTCATTTTTATTTTAAAGCTATGCAATGTGAACTCTACAATTTACCATGCCACGAAGTGCGCAATCCTTTCCAGCATATTACACAATGTGACAGGTTTATTATGCAGCCCTTCCCGTTGTGCGGAGCGATAGCTTTGCTCCCATAAAGAAGATGGGCTTGCTTGCGCTGCGCGGATGGGGTTTGTTCTGTGGGTTTATGGCACATTTGAAGCCCAGAGAGCATCTTGCTTGTCCAAATGACAAGTGCACTGTTTTGGCCCCAATTTAGGAAAGCAATTAGTGCCTTTTCTCACTCATTGGAATTAAAGCAGAAGGATCAATATAATGATTGTGTATTTTATGCAGTGGAAAAACACTTATTAGAGTGGCTGGTTTTGCACTGTGTTATTACCCCTCTCTTTTGTGTCATATTTTGATGGATTTGCCTTAATTTCAGTTCTAATTTTCTTGGATCAGGAACATTATGTCTATTGGCTGTAATGTCCCATTTGCCCTAATGGCAGTATATTAAAAATAAAAAAAATGAAAAAAATTTACCTCTGGGTACTGTTAGAGCAATCTGGGGGTGAGAAAGGGGACAAGGGGAACCACCACGGGACGTAGGTTCTCATGTAGTATTTGTGAGGACGTAGGGAGGGAACAAACGTCCCACTCCTTTGGAGTCCCAGTTTGCACGCTGTGTCTGGAGCCAAACGCTTGTTTGACACCAAAGTCCTCAGACAAATGCAGGCTGGGGTTTGCACTGGAGCAGATGGAAACTTTCTCTAAGCATAATAGAGCAGCAGCCTGATCCGCACATGTGCAGAATACTTCATCAAAGACTATTAGCATGTGGGGGACAGTTTCCCCTGTCTATGACTTGCTTCTAGATTGTTGGCTGCTCTCCAGTTGGCTCCTGGTTCAGAGGCTTCTGCTTAGCTGCGAGAGGAGGGACAAACTACTGGCAATGTTTAGGTCCTGGAAAGAGCCTGGAAAATGGTTGGAAAGACAATCTGTGGGCATGTCTGTGTGTGCAACTCCTGTAAGGAAGGCAGTAAGGGGCCTTCACTCCTCTGTCTTCATAGGGCATCAGTTTGCCCAGGAAGAGATGCATATCCTTTGGGATGGAGAGCAGCGTGCTGAGCTCCCTGGGAGCTGTCTTCTGCAGAGGTGTCTGGGAGCTGGTGGGAATCAGTTCTCCATTTCAGGTAGTAGGGGTGAGTCACCTTTTTCAGTGGTGAGAAGAGGAAGGAGCATCTCAAGGGAACCAGCCATGTGTAAAGTTAGGGCTGCCTGTGTAGAGGGCTGTGCTTTTCTTACCCTGGTTGGATGTATTTTTGTCTAAAATTTGACAGTTCCTTACCTCTGCAAAAACCTAATGAGATAAAATGTCTCCTTAAAATGAGATATATGGAGCAGTCCAGGGTACTTTCTGGCTAGTGTTTTGCATCTCCAGCAGACAAAAGTCATGGTATGGTCTGAATGGCTAAGTCCTCTGCCAAAATTCAGGGAGAAGTGAATGGGTGAAAGTATGTTTGAGGGCTCAGCAGCCTCTCTGCGGGGACAGTAACAACATGTCAGTAGTAATTATACACTTTAAAAAAGCATCTCTCTCTCTCTCTCTCTGCAGACAGTTGTCCAAAAGTCTTGGGCAGGCCGGGGAGATTGAGCCAGAAACAGAAGGGATCCTGACGGAGTATGGTGTGGATTTCTCTGACTTTTCCCCCGAAGCCCTGGAATGTCTTCCCCAGAGCCTGCCCTGGGTTATCTCACCGGGAGAGCTGGCCAAAAGAAGAGATTTAAGGTAACAACAACAAGTGCCGTGTGACACTCCTTCTTGGGTCGGTCCTGGCTTGTACTGTTTTGTTTTGCTTTCATCACACTTTGAAAAGGTACTGACTTTATTACATGTACCATATTACACGTTACCTGTGCTAGCATGGAAAGAAACTGCTCTTGAAAGTACCTACAAACCCATAAGATTGGTTATTTGGAAAAGTATTTTGTGAGGCAAAGAGGTTTTTTCTCAAAAGAACTATTGAAAACTGAAAATTTGGTGTTTGGCACCTAATCTAAAAGCTTTATGTTTTTGTCTGGAATGTATTACGTATTTTAGTGGTAGTTTTATAGCAGAGATTTTCTGAATGCCTGGCAGATCAAATGATCTTGGACATTGTTACTCTGAAACTTAAGCACAGGTAGAGACTGTCCTGCGTTTTCCTGTCTAGTCTCGACATTTTTCTCTGTTTTGAAGGACTGGTGTCGTGTGGAGTTTATGATGGCCCTTGATCAGGTTAGCAGCTGGCAAGTGCAGTCCCTCCCTGCAGCCTGGCAACTTTCTGCTGTCCACCTACTTCACATTACACACCCCTGTAACTTAGCGATGCTCCCACCAGCTTTTGCGAACTCCACAGTCTGTTGGGTGGTAGACACTCTAACATGGCCAGTCTACCCAAAACTAGTGGATTTTCTGTGCTTCCAAGTGACAGATTTCAGAGATGTCTTTACTAGAAAAGAATTAAAAGAGAAGTAATTTGTTTAGAACCTCAGTTTGCAATAAAGGAAGGTGCAAGAAATCAAAACAATAAATACATTACTAAGATGATACAGTGTGTGGTCCAATCCCATCCTTGCTTATTGTTCTTATCTGTCTCAATTGGCAGATTCATTACTTTCTTGCGTATTGCTAAGGTGAAGCAGTGCCATGAGCCTGATTCCTCAAGACACTGCACTGCTACAAGCACCTGCATGTATGTAGCAAGCTCCTCTCCCTTTTAGTTTGTCTGTGTTATTGGGATGGACATTAGCAATTTGAGTGTATAAGCTAATAAACTGCAGCCATTTGTGTCTGTACTGGACTCTGGATGTTACTTTGGACCTAATCCTGCACTGTAGCCTGTCACCTTCGTACTACTTCAGCTTTACTGGGTTTCCCTTGCCATACAATGGAATAATTCAGGAGAGAATCACACTCCTGATTGACTAGCGGTAACACTCAGATACCAGATCCAGACTGTAGGCTTCAAGTAGTTTAAAAAAACACACCCAGATACTGAAAGCTGGAGTTCAGAAGTCACTGGAAAGTGCTTATTTTTATGCTCTTGACTGCATTTCAGTAGCATTTGCTGTTTCTTCTGACTAAGTTCTTTCTAGCAAATAAAGAGCTTGACTTGTCTCCAGTCAGATGATCAGTTCTGGAAACAAATTACAAGTGCATTTCTTGCTTTTATTGCTGAATTATTACACTGGGACTTATCAAGATGATAACAGTTTTGCAGTTAAGCCATTTAAATCCCTCTCTGCCCCTTCCCGACCACAGTGCACACTACAAAGTAGATTTCCTTTTGATCCTCTCAAATATAAACATTTAACAGTCAAGGTTTTTAAGACAATTATTTGAGCTTAATTTACTAATCCTTCTAATGTCAGCTGCCACACCGCTGACTAACTAGTCTGTGGTCTAAACACATATGGAGATAACATGAGACTTCTAGTTATAGAAAGTAAAATACAGATGAATCTTCTTTTTTGTTTCCTCACAGTGAGAGGTTTATCTACCCAGAAAAAGATGAGTTTTATTAGTAAATGTGTCATGGATTGTGGTGGAGCGGGCGCCTGCAGTTGGAGACCTGGCCGCCATCTCTTCTGGTCTCACCCATCAGAACTTGAGAGGCTGTTTCTGACAAGTCCCAAGGTGGCTTGGCTTTAACGTGGTATTAAATATTAGCTTTCATATTGTCAGCAATCGGTGCGTTGTGGTGTGCAGCGTGGTACAAATAGCTGATGCACACTGGCCCGGGCTGGCATCTAGAGGAAGACACCTGGACCTGGGTGCCTGGTCTGGGCGCAGATGGGAATTGTGCCTTGTTTTCCAGGGGTGCTCACGCAGTGTTCAGTGACACCTGGCTCTCTGAGTGCACACCTCTGCTGCACTTTGTGCATGTTGATCTGTCAGGCTCCCCAGGTACTGTAGAGTACTCTGAGAGTACAATATAAGATAAATTACAGAGAAATAAAGGCTCTCTTTCCTCCTGAAATAGCCATGTTAACACTTCTAAATAGCTCATCCTAATTCAGTTTACGCATCACTCATCTGACTAGAGTAAACATAGATTAGAGTTTGGCTTAAAAGTGCTTTCATCTATAGTAAGTTCTCTCCAGTTCTGAACACAGAGCTGTAGATTTTCTAGGGTTGTGCATTAAGCTTTTGGGATTTGGAACAGAACTGTGAGCAAAGCCTTGGGTTTTCTGGTGTTTCCTCTTCCTGAGATAACTTCTCCTTGTTTCACCATGTTTTCACCATGGAAAATGGCCCTTTCCCCCTCAAAAGGTAACCTGTGCTCACTGGTGTCCCGAGTGTGGTCGGGTCTGTTTGTGAGTCAGCGTACAGAGCACGGAGGTAGAGGTTCTGCACTGCAGGCATTTGTGAGTGTGGTTTTAGAGGAAAGTGAGACAATGTGTTTCACCAGGCTGCTGAGGCTGGGCAAGAGGAGGGAAGGATATTTTGTCCATGCCATCTTGTAAATATATTCCTTGATCTTCCTGCAAGTCTTTCAGTTTTACAGGAAGCCTGTTCTTGCCATGCAAGTCTGTTTGGATAGCAACTGTGATCTCACCTACATAGCCTGTGCAGAATTGTTTCCAAAAGATCTTTTTTTTTTCTCCAGTAATGGCTCACAGAAAAAGGTTTACATAATATTTTAATATTACTTAAGGCAGAAAAGATCTAAACCTTGTGGATGGCTTTGAAATCTTTTAGCTGATTTACCACTCTTCTCTGCCACTTGTGCACAGTTTTGCCATGGACATCTGCTTTTTACCTGCATGGGTGTACCTATTTGTAAAATTAGGCAAGTATTTCACGGGCACTCCCAGCTTGCTTGTTTGTAAAGAGCACCAAAAACTTCTAATGAAAAGCACTAGGCAAGTATTAGGTGTGTTGGCATGGCATACTGCAGTTGTACTTTATAGAGAGCATGAAGTTTCATAAAATATCAGAATAGCGTGGTTGAGGAAACTTCCCTTCCAGAGACTTTAAATGTGATAATGCAGGTAGGACCAGGTTCTCATTTTATTATTCAGGTTGACTGGAATTGGTATTTTTTCATTAGAAGTTTGAGACGTGTTTGGTCTCTGCTTTTAGAGAAACATTGGAGGATTAATGTCATAGAGACAAATTTTGATGGGTGCAAAATTTCAACCATTTCCGGTCTTTTCCAGTGTTTCAACATGTAATTTTCATTTCCTTGTTTGCTTTGCTTTGCACTTAGTGTTTCAATGATGTGGGACAAAATATAGCCCCTGAACAGAAGAGTGGTCAGGGCAAAGGAGGAAATGCAAATTTCGAAGGTGGGTGCAGGGGACAAGGGCTGGAGGAGGAGGCCATTTGAAGAGGTGTAGCCAGGAATCTAAGAAACCCAAAAGCTATTTCTAAGACTCATTCCAAATGTTTCTAATTTCATTCATATCTTTTTGTTTCCTTTACTGCTTAACTGGGACAAGAAACTAAAGCCAGGAAAGTCCGATCATAGTGGGAAACAAAAACCTAAATATTGGAGAGAGAAAAAAGGCCGTTCTTTGCAAAGCAGTTCTGCCTTTTGCTTGTCTCCCATTGTTGGTGTTACTGTGGAAAATGTATAACATCACTCTTTTGGAAAGCGCTAGAGCCTGTTCAAGTAGAGATGGTTTATATAGTCTTAACATGGAAGAACTTGAGGATATCTATTTCTTTACCATTTGCCTAATAATAAGTGAGCCTGTTGACCTCTGCTGGACTATTACAAATGTGAAACTTGGCACTCAAAATTGCTTGCTCTAGATTTTCCAGTTGCTTTCTCTTTTTCCATTTGATGTCATCCTGCCAACTAGTGATTTTATTATTATAAACAGGACATTGTATTCACTTTTAAGAAGAAATATGAAGCTGAAGGTAAAATTACAAACTGCAGTTTCTCAGCTGGCAAAATACAAAACAATGAGCTAAAAATACTGAGCAGAGAAAGGGTGCTGTGGCAAGAAACTCTGAAATACCTACAAGATGGATGTGGTCTGAGGAACAGGAACCGACTGACTTCAACTGAGCAGCTCTGAACTCCTGAGAATCGCCAAATGGTTGAGGTTGGAAGGCACCTCTGGAGATCATCTACTCCAACCCCCTTGCTCAAAGCAGGGTCAGCTAGAGCCGGCTGCTCAGGGCTGTGTCCATTTGGGGTTTGGATATCTCCAAAGATGGAGATTCTACAAACCCTCTGAGGAACAAGTTCTAGGTTTCAGTTGCCCTTACAGTAAAAACATGGGTGTTTTTAAAATTTACCTTTAAATGGAATCTCCTGTATTTTGTGCCTCTTGTCCTGCTGCTGGATACCACAGACAAGAGTCTGCCTCTGTCGTCTTTACTGCCTAACATCAGGTATATTTTCACATTGATAAGATCTCCCTGCCTGAGCCTTATCTTCATGAAGCTGAACAGTCCCAGCCCTCTCAGCCTCTCCTTGTAGGCTGGATGCTTCGATTCCGTAATCGTCATCGAGGCCCTTCAACAAACTTGCACTAGTGTGTTGATGTCTTCCTGGTACCGGGGAGCCCAGAACTGTACGCAGCACTCCAGCTGTGGTCTCACCCGTGCCAAGTAGAGGGGAAGAATTTAAGGACTGTGGCTCTTGACCTACTGGCAACATTTTTCCAAATGCAGCCCAGGAGGCTGTTGGCTGCCTTTGCAACAGTGGCATCTTGGTTCACGTTCAACTTGTCCATCAGGACCCCAGGTCCATTTCTGCCAAGCTGCTTTCCAGCTGGTTGGTCCGCAGCCTGTACTGGTGCACAGGGTTATTCCTCCCCACGTGCAGGACTTTTCTTTTCCCTTTGAACTTCATGAGATTCCCATCAGCCCATTTCTCTGCTGAGATCCCTCTGGATGGCAGTATAACTGTCCATTCCTCCCACAAGGCTAAAAGGCCTGGAGAATGTCAAGCTGGGAGACAGCAAGGGTCCACTGCATTGGCAGGAGACAATTAATGCTCACTTGCTTTCCTTGCAGGGCAGAGTTAATGAACTTTGCTCCAGCAGGCGAAGAGCTCTAATGCAATGAAGCTTTCAGTTAAAATTTGCATCTCGGTATTTCAGCATGTGACCTCAGTTGCAACTGACCTGAAGCTATCCTAGTTATTGAAGGCTAAATTGTAATTTTGGCTGCCCATTCGGAAACGTAGCATCCTTCCTTCGGTTGCTAAGGGAGGAAGAGTGGAGGTGCACTGCTGTGTCCCTGTGTCCACTTCAGAGGGAAGTTCTGTAGCGCTCTTTGTAACTGGAAAGTACTGGCAGCAGGACAGTACCTGTACTGCAGTTCTGCCCGCTATTTCTTTCTTTCTTGAGGAGTGTTACAGCTGGTAACAGGGATTAGCAGTGCTTAAGTAAAGGTTTGACAGCATGCTCTTTGCTGTAGATGCCCAAGGAGGTTATTGGCTGATAAAATTAGAGGTGATGGTAAAAATGGCAGCCTTGAGCTGTGCAAGGGGTGTTGGAGGAAAGCAGTCAGCCTCTGGAACAGATGTCTTTTCAAGGCAGGTGGACAACTTCAGTTAGAAAAGAGTGCAAGTCAGATAAAACATCATTAAACGGCTTGTTTCCTGGAGATTTTCCACTACAAAAAGCTAGTGTTAAGTAGAGCAAGACTTACTCAGCTATAATAGGATATGTGAAAATGCTCTGGTTTCTGATGGAAACTGAGAAATGACTTGTTTAGCAAATGTATAAGCAACATCGCTACAGACCTGACTGTTATCTGGCGTGGAGAGGAGACACAAACAGAGCCAGATTATGATCTCTGCCCTCTCACTGAGCTGTTCTGTGACTAATTTAATGTTCTCCATAGGGAGATACAAGGCATACAATGGATTACTCAGTGGTGTCTAAGGATATCAGATCTAGTCCCTCTCTAACAGGATTGATTCCAGAAGACGGGGATGACGGCTGTACCTCCTCTGGGTACTTCTACTGTCCAGGCAGTCTGGGGAACTCTACCCTTCTTGGTTTGGTGAGGAGAGCTCGCGTTAGCTCCTTCCTCACCCATTACCTGAGTAAGTAAAACTGAATAAATACAGTGCTGCTGTCAGAGTGATGTGATTCAGCTCCTTGCTTCTGGTTGGCTTCTTCAGGTCCTCCTCTGTGTTTTCATAACATTTTCTACTACACTATAGCTACAGCAAATGTGGTGACACTGTTTTGTACAAACTGATACATGGTCTTTGGTCTTTGCTGTCAGGTGCTGTTGTTACCAGTGGCTGGTGTACATAGACACACTGGCAGCTTCACTGGTGTTTTTCCTTACAGGAAGGTGCGTGTGGTCGTTGGAAGTGCAGCTTCAAGCGGAATCAGCGGTGTGTAGTTGGACAGGATTATTGCATTCTGATCTTGTAGGCCATCAAAACTAAGCTTGCTTAGTTAAGAATCTGTTTAGTTGCGGAAAACGGTAATAACTTTTGCAGCGAGGTTGTTACACGTATGGTCTTGTTCCTGCCTGGCTGCCCTTTTTATGGAGAGAAATGGAGCAAATAACAGAGGGAGATGAGGATAAAATATTAAATCAATCTGAAGACATGTCCATTTCTTACTGGATTCCACTGGATCACAAGGTGGGCTTTTGATGAGCAGAAGAAAATGCCCCATCGTCTCATGTTTATGTAGGTTAAGTGGCCCAGTTCAGGCGTGCCAAATTATACTGCCACTTTCCTTGATATCACGGTGCTTTGCTGTGCCCTTCTCTTGCTACAGGTCAGGTGGCAGGGGGCTAGATAGGAG
Source organism: Chionis minor (assembly GCA_013398295.1). Taxonomy (NCBI): domain Eukaryota; kingdom Metazoa; phylum Chordata; class Aves; order Charadriiformes; family Chionidae; genus Chionis; species Chionis minor. The sequence continues at coordinate 121,545 of VZSF01006845.1, read as the reverse complement.
ATAAAGGATCCAAGTGCTGGTGGCAACCCAGATATCTGTGCCTGATGCTGTAGATGAAGAAACCCAGAACCTCTTCAGTAGATGAGGTGGTATATCCCCACTGTGGTGTTTCAGGGCTGATCACTGGGACAGGCGGGTCGGAACAAGGAACAATGTTTTCCTTGTGGCTCCATTCTGATGGACTGGTCTGAAGCATACTTTGACCTGTCCATCTGCCCTCAAGTTTTTAGGTGATTAGATCCTTGTTCCCAGGTTATTCTCGGATCTTCACTCCCTAAAAAGAAAAAAAAAACCATAATATAGATGGCACACGTGTACGTGTCTGAGGCAGAGTTGTACTGGAGGTATCACAACATCAATCATAAGTGGGGCAGTCTGGGGAAGACTAACAAAAATATTCTTGGAGACGAGGGAGTGATTTACAGAGAAGGATTAACTGTTCAATGTTTATTTGCCAACACTGAGACTAGAAGTTTGTGAAAGATATAGTAGTTGATAGTTAAAATATGTGGACCAAAATGAAAAAATGAGAATCATTTAAGGTGGTGGGAGGATAGAAAGGGGTGTTACGAGGACAAGTAAAGTAAAGCAAAGAGGAAACCTTTCCTGTCCAACCTAAAATAGACTGTAGCGTAGACTGCTAAAGAAAGTATTGGAAACTCCATCACTGCAGAGATCACTCAGTACTACACTGGAGAAAGTCCTTGCAAATGTATTGTCATGAGTAGTCTGGCTCTGACCTATGGGGGTTGGATGACCTAATGTCTCTTCCATTTCTAGCTCTGTGCATCTATGATTAAAGTACTTTATATAATGCAAGTGCATTTTCAATTACACTCCACCTTCTTGCGTGGGATAGTGGTGGTGTAGAGACCTCATTATATTTGTGGCACAATTACAGCATGACTTGTAGGAAATACTGCTGGTACTTGGTCTCTTGGAGACTCTGATCTTGTTTATATATATGTTGGCTTTTCAAGCCATTTCAGTATGTTGCAAGACTGCAGTGCTCTTGTTTTCCATCTTCCTTCTTATATGGAGGCCATAAATATATAGAGGGAATAATTGATTCTGGTTTGGTAATCCAGTGAGCAGTCCAAGGTGAAAATGTAAATGTTTATTGTTGTAGGTGTGTAATACATCAAGATTCATTGTCAGCCTCTCTCTTGGACCATGGTCTGTTTCCTGAACCAGAACAGGACATTAGCTGAAAAGTAGACACAGAGAAATTGAAAAGAACAGTACTGGCTTGATGTAGAAAGTTGGGCTTTCGGTGCATTTTATGCTGTGCTGGATTTTTGTGGGGCTTATAACAATTAGTGTTTGGTGGGGGAAAGTTTTCCTTCCAATTATTTTATGATTTAATTTCATTTTGAAATTTATGCACCATGCAAAAATATTTTTGTGATGTGTCAAGTATCTTTGTCGGTATGTTACAGGGCATTCAGAGTGTCTTCAGAGATTTGTCAGAGTACTTCTGTTGCATACGTATTTTTTTAATATATTCCTTTTAAGAATTTGTCTTGGAGGGAGTCACTCTGGGGTTTTAACTAAAATCTGCTGGCATCAAGTGTGACAAATGTGGTAGACATTACACGTAATAGATGTCTTTAGGAGTGGGATGTTGAAGTCTCTAAAATGTTCAAGCACTGATTGTTCTCTGAAATTTCTCTTGGTAAAAGAGTACTTCATCCCCATTTGAATGATGAACATCAGTGGAATTGGTCCCATGCTTATTGGCACTTTATAACAAATCTGCACAGACACTGTGGTCGAGCTGGGTTTACTTGTGATTGAAGAACGAGATTGATTTTTGTCGTTGCCATAACAATCGGACTGTTGTGTGAAAAAATGTTAGTAGCATTCACTGGGGTAAGTTGACAGCTCTAGGAAGCCTGTTCCCAAATTAAAACAACTGTTTCCAGCTCTGAGAAATAAAGTCTGTTTTACTTTTGCAGGACGGAGCTCAGCAGGGTCTTAGAAATGACCTGAAGAGCTTAAAGATTCTAAAAGTGCCTTTGCTGTGCTTAATTTTAAAAATGCCAGCTTTGAGCTAGAGTTAATAAGGGTAAACCAGGAGGCTGAGCTTTCACTCCCACCAGGCTATTGTATGTACTCACAGAGTGGAGAGAACAGGACAGTCTAAGGTATCCCTAGAAGAATGTAAATGCATTGCAAGTGTCTAGACATGCAGTCACTCGTACTGTAAATGTCTTAGCACTGACATACTCAAGTTTGAAGAAGGCGTGATCTTCCACCACCTAAACTTTAATAAACAAAACGATGGTCATTACTGTCTCACCTGCAGCTGCAGCAGTCTGGCCTTTGGAAACAGGCTAGTGCTTCTGCAAAAGATGTAACTTGGTGCTTCAGGAGCCCTTGGATGACTGGAGGGACTGTGGGCTGTGAGCACCGAGCCTGGGCACGGCAGGATGGTCGGCATGTGGGTGGACACTGAGCTGCTGGAATCTTCAGTCGTGCAGTGTTTGTGTGCTGGGAATTCACCGGCAGCAGGTTTCGGCCACCTTTTCCAGGCTAGTGGGCGCTGTGGCTTCCAGTGTGTTCTTTGTTCCCTTTTGGAGCTGTTTTGAATGTATTGGTTTTCATGAATGACCAGTAAATGTTGCAGGAGACTGCTTCAGTCTGCAGGTTGCCCTTGGGAAAGAGTCAGGATGGGGAGGCAAATAAGGTAATTAAGTTCAGGCACGTTGGTTCTATCAGCTTCCTGAGAAGGGGAAGTGGAGAGAGAAGTGCTGATCTCTTCTCCCTGGTATTCGGTGATAGGACGCATGGGAATGGTTCAAGGCTGTACCAAGGGAAATTTAGACTGGACATTAGGAAGTATTTTTTTACCAAGAGGGTGGTCAAACACTGGAACAGGCTTCCTGGAGAGGCGGTTGATGTCAGTGTCTAAAAGGCATTTGGACAAAGCCCTTAACAATATTAACTTGGTCAGCCCTGAATTGGTCAGGCAGTTGGACTAGATGATCGTTGATGGTCCCTTCCAAATGAAATATGCTATTCTGTTCTGTGTGTCTGGGTTTCCTTTTGAGACACCTTTGATGGTTCCCTGCTCAGTCCCTTCCTTAGGTGCTGTGGTTTGCTTGCAGAGGCGCCCAGCTCTCTGTTTCTCTCCTGTGGGACTTGGCAGTCTAAATCCTGCCCACAACCTGAGCTCTTTAGTCAAATGGCCAAGTTGGGGCTTCAGTCTGAGTGCCTTGAGTTGGTGGTGGCTGCAGCCAGGGCCAGGAGGGGTGGTGATCTGCGGCACGCAGGAGCGTGGATTTGGTTAGGCTGCACAGCTGACTTGTGCTTGCGGTGCCTGGGTTGTCCTTCCTTCATCCTCAGCTTTCCCTGATTCCTGAATGGCTGGTTCATACTTACATCTTTAGGACTCTGCCTCCCACGAATGGCCACTTCAGCTGGTGAGGACAATGTCGTGCTTCATAGAGGGTTTTCTGATGCTCTAGTGGGTACATGCAGTTCTCTGAACTGTTCTTTCACGGTTGTTGGCATGTGTTAGAGTGGTGAAAGTCTGGCTCTGTGTCTCCACTGGCGAGTTGACTCCTCTGCGTGGTGCTGGCTGGGAAAGGCCGTCCAGTTGAGTTAGGAGGATTTATGTTGCTGCAGGGCGCTGCTTTGTCTACTGTATGCCAACTGGCCCTTTTCTCCATTAGCAGCACCACGCTGCTTTTACAGAAAATCACACTGGTAACACCCAAGCTTTGCCCAACGACTGGCCATGCCAGAAACCTTGCCTCTAATATAGCCTGAGCCCATGGCTTACAAATGCAATGCTTCATCTTGATCCAAGTAGCCTTCCACTTCAGTGAAGATGGAGTCCTGATCACTGGGACTTGTAATCTCCTTGCGTCGTTAGTGTTTATGTTTTATGGATAAACTAACTGATATGTTGAATTCTGAACAGTTTAGCTGGCAAAAATTGATATATTGTACCAAACCTTGCAGCACCAACTGTACATTATTTTCTCTGCTGATTCTTGCGAATACCTTTGCCTAGATGTACATATTTGTACAAAGAAAAACAAACTGCTGTTGCAGTCCTGTGATCTGTGAACATTTTAATTACCATGACGGTAATTCCAGCTCACCAACAGACTACTTATCTTACCTCTACCGCTGCACTAGCTGTTTATTTTAGCTCCTGTTAAAGGTGAAAAGACTAACAGCCCTGCAGATATGCTTGTCTGCTTTAATTAGTCTTCCTTAAGCTGTGCAAAGAGAAACTGCACTTAATTAGCTTTCCTTAAATTAGGATTGATATACCAGCCTGTATGTGTGCACACTGTCATTATTGTGTAATAAACTAAGTGCTCTATCCTGCGATTATTTTTTTTTCCCCCAGATGGTTGATTTGCAAGATGGCAGACAGAGCCAGCGTGCGAGCTTTGGCGTTAGCAGCGCTCTTGTCACTGTCTCGGGGCTCGAGGTGGCTGGATCAGCGCTCCCGGGCACTGCCTGGCGCTGGCAGGGTCTGGGCAAGTCCATGTGGCACGTGCTTCCCTGACTCTCGCTTGCAGGTCCACCACGCTCAGTGCGAGCCGTTCCCCCGATCCTCCAAAACTCTGGTAGGCATTGACCCACGCTGGTGCACGAAACCTCTGGCCACCAGGAGGAGGGAGAAAAGATTTTATTCTTCCATCGACGGAAAGTCCGTGCCAGAGCAGGTCCACCTCTGCAAACCTGCATTAAACATATGTTTTGGACAAAGAGGCTCCTGTAAAAAGTGGAAGTTTCCACACCGATTGTTTTCAGTGAACGTGAGGGGGCTGGGGGGTTCTTAAAGGCACATGTTTATCTAGTCCTTTCCAGCATGAAAACCAGAAAATCTCTTAAGTCTGCGTGTGTCTGTATCTCCTAAACCGGTTTCCTTTAACTAACCAAGTTGTGTGTATGTTGGAACAAGCCGACTTGGAACATCTCATTACTTTTACAAAGTCTGTTTTGACAATTTTAAATGAATAAAACAGATTTTTATTAAGTGTAATGACAATGAGAGATGGCTCCTTTGGGGCTTTTAAAGAAGAGGGAGAGGAGGATGATCAAGCTTCTTAACCCACAAGGTCGCCTTGGCAGCCCTCCAAAAGCTGGAGGCAGCTGCCAATTTGTGTTTACCTGTGGTCAATGCAAATGTGCATACATGTAGCCGGAATATTTGCTTGTGCTTGAGCAACGTCTTTGTTAGCAGGTGCATAAAAAGTGCTGTTGCCTTGAGGGTTTAGTAATACAACCCACTGCAGGTTGGTTTTGTTACTGGTTACGGTCAGAAACATGGTCTGACTTCTGCGAAATCCTTTGTGCCATGGCCTTTGGCGTATTGTACAGCCAGACAGTATGGTCAGGGGAGAAATTTCAACGGCTCCTTCCTCTTCGTGAAGTGGACTTGCCACATTGCTGGGAGCAATGTTATTTCTTCACCTGGATGGTTTTGGTCAGCTGCCTCCAGGGTCTTCCCTGGGGGTTTGTACAGGAGTGGCTGGTGTAGGTGCCAAGGGAGGGGACAGTTTGCAGAGCAGCGGGCGGGCAGCGCTGCCCACGCCCTGCCCTTCCTCCCCTTCCTTTCCGTTGCCCTACCCTGATTCTCTCGGGACGAGAGGCAACTCTCTGCAGCGTGCTGGAGATAAAAGGTGATACTGGTAGGGCTGGAGGAAAAGCAGAAGGAGATAGCTGAGAACATGCCTACCTTGGAGACCTTGCCCTGGAGGAGCACGTGTGCAGGGTGATGCCCTTGGGCTCAGCGCTGCGGTCCCATCACTGGGTGGATTGTTTTCTTTCCCGCATGCCAGCCCCAGTTCCAATAGCCATCTGAAACTTCTCCAGTAATAAAAGCTGCAAACCAGAAATATAATTCATCACACTTAATAATGCAATTACTGCTGAGCGGAATTTGCTTAACAAACTTCAGCTAGGTGTACTGCTGCGTGCCAGGATTATCTCACTGCTATGAACTTTGAGCTCTGCTTACAGATCGGCTTCTCTTGTCCCATTGACTACCTGGCCATCGGCTCTGCAACACTTTGGCAGGGTCCTTGTGCCAGGGAGTATCATTCCCTGTGTTACTTGCTCAGTGACTTTCTTACCTCACCTTGCAGTCTGTGCCCAGAATAAACTGCCTGTGACAAGTCCGAGTCCCTTGAGTAGTTTTAAAGGAGAAGCGAATCTGAGCCGGGTGGTAAAACATATCCCAGCTGTGCTGCACATAGAAATGCTGGTGAGAAATGCTCAATCAGTGTTTGCCTGGACCCCTCTTCAGCTTTGTATCTGTGAGTTTAAGTATCTCAGATGGCAAGCTGTGCCTGTGCCTGCAGTTTGCATGCTAAGAGGCTGCTCGGAGCCCGGCCAGTGCATCCCGAAGGGCAGCGAGCTGTGCACGAACCGCTGCCCCGGGGGGGTGGAGGCTGCCCCACCACCCCCGCAGTTTGGGCTTTCTGAACTGGGGCCACCGCTGACCTCTGCCGTAGACTTGACCGGCCAAATACATCTCAGTAAAGCAGCCCATTAGTTACTACCCTTGTATAAATGTGTGCAGAATTTGGCACCCGTGTATTTATGCTCGCTCCTTTCCAGGGCAGACTGCAAATATGCACTTCGTTGAAACCAATCTGCTAATTTTTGAACTGCCTGGAGCTATGATTCGCAATGGGTGGCAGATGCTTGTGGTTGCCAGCCCTGAACATCTGGGATAAGCTATCTATTGCCCTGACACAGGAACCCACATTCTCTTTGAAGAAGCCCTTAAACCTTTTTCTTGGTCACTTGTCAGATAAAGCAAGCCATTAGTTCAGTGCCGTTTACTCTTTTAAATGAAGTAACTTAAAGGAAGATTTACTAGATGTGGCTGGGGGGGAGTTGCAGTGCCGGGACTCCCGGCTGTTGCCTTTATACGCTGTGAGTTGGTGGGACCTGGTGTATCAGTACATGCAGGCTGGCACAATCCCCATACTGCGTGGAGTGCAGGTGTCTCTGTATCTGCATACGCACGGCTTCCTAGAGAAAGTTGCACGGTACCTTGGAGTGGAGGTATCCTGAAACTCCATCCTTAGGTGGAATTTTAAGGAATGTATGTTTATGGAAGTAAGGTTGTTTGCAAGCCTTTAAAAATTGCTTGATTCCCGGTGCTGGATAGCTAGGCAGCAATGGATCAAAGTCCCGGTGTAGTTGAAAAGATTTTATATCTTTCAGTGTCACGATCTCTAATTTGTTTAGATGCACGCGAAGGATCAGAAACTAACGTGCATCTGGGGATTAAGGCGGCTTTGCTATCCAATCTGAAAGCTAGCATATTCTAAAAGATTTTCAAAGTCTCGGAAGGCAGTGAAGTGCTTTACTGATTTTTATGTCTTTGAAAATCTCTATTTAGTGTGCCTGGTGGAATTACATAAATACATGCTGCCAGCTGTCTGACACCAACAGATACCACCCACAGCATTTAAGCACCGAAGTGATAGAACCGCGAAGATAGAGACGTTGCTCTCACTGTGCGAGCACCCATGCAAAGAGACTAAGACTTGCTAATTCCACGCGACACTTGCTCCTTTAAAAGTTCGCTGTAATTTTTCCCCTCCCACCACTCCTACCCCAGGAGTGTATCAGTGGTTATAAGAAAAATAATGCGTGTTTTCATTATACATCTCTAGAAGGGAGTTGCCATGATGATACGAGTTTTTCTGCGGCGAAGAGAAAAGAAGAAAAGCAGCAGTCTGATCTCTTCCTTGGCAGCCTCAGCCTATACCATTGTGCGTGTGGATCTTTTAACTAGGGAAGGGTCAAACTTATTCTAAAGGTTAAGATAAAAGCAAAATAAACCAGCAAACCCATTCCTTTGCTGTCTTCACTGCTCTTCAGCTCCAGTCCCACATTCCACACATCGCTTGGGTGAACTCTGCTGTAGTCCAGGGCCCCGGGTAAGAAGTTGCTGTAGGGCAGGCCAGGATGAAGGGAGGCCCTGAAGCAGGGCTTTAGGAAGCTTTGTTTGTTGAATGCTTCAGGTTTTGGGTCTCACTGGTGCCAGGCTCTTCTCTATTAAACATGGCGATTCCTGAGTCAGATGTTCTATTTCATCTCATCTACGTGGCCCTAGACTACATCTGTGGTCCATCTTGGTATGTTTTTGGTGTTCCTGCCACCCACTGCTACAAGACTTGCATACGTAAGCCTTCCACGGTAGTGCTGCATATTCCACAGAATCCCAGAATGGTAGGGATTGGAAGGAACCTTCGGAGATCATCTAGTCCAAGCCCCCTGACAAAGGACGTTCACCTAGACTAGGTTGGACAGGAATGCATCCAGGCGAGTTTTGAATGTCTCCAGAGAAGGAGACTCCACCACCTCCCTGGGCAGCCCGTTCCAGTGCTCTGCCACCCTCAAAGTAAAGAAGTTTTTCCTCATGTTGAGATGGAATTTCCTGTGTTCCAGCTTGTGCCCATTGCCCCTTGTCCTGTTGCCAGGCACCACTAAAGAGTCGGGCCCCCCCCCCCGCCTTGAGTACCTCTGTCCAGGTACCACCTAGTACAGCATATGGGAAAGGGCGTTCAGCTTTTCCTAAGCACCAAGTTGATTTGCTAGATCTAGTTAGATGATTTGGAGCTCTTTCATTCTACAACTTTCATAGTGTTTCCCGTTGAACCTGCTCTTCCCTTTGGTGCACAATATGCAAGTAGATGTTATAAAGTACTGCACCCCTTGGGTGCCTTTACTGAGACCAAAACTCTCACTCATTTTTGTTATCATTCAGCTTAGTTTGTAGATGTTTCACTGCCTCTGCTTCATGCTAACTGTGCTCATGGAGTTTCAGGTGCTGCACTATCTGCTCTTATGCATGGGGATGGGGGTTATTTGTGTTCCATTTAGCTTTGCAATTAGGGACAATCTAGTTTTACTCTCGCTGCAAGGCATCAAGGCTTTTTCCTGCTTGTTTCTTTGGAGTGAACTTGATGGGCTAAATTGTTTAGGTTTTGTTAAGGAAAATCAGTAATGAGATGAAAGCTGTTAAGAGCAAGCAGTTAAACCAAAAAGAAAAATGAAAAAAAAGCCAGGAAGATTCACTGGTCTAAACCCTTTTTTTTTTTTTCCAGATTAGATTTAGATTTTCAGATTAGATTGGAAGATGTTTCAATAGACAGAGTCTTCTGAAAACACAGTTGTTGTTGTCTGGATGTCTCTGATGGTCTCTGTGTTTTGATACTTTCTTCATGACTGGAAGATAAATTTTTCTTTTCTTCTTTTTTCCTTGGATAGGAAAGAATGCATTTTCACCATCGACCCATCAACTGCCAAGGATCTTGATGATGCTTTGTCCTGTAAACAACTCCCTGACGGTATGAGATGTATTTTACAAAGTAGTTCTCAGTGTCTATATTCGGCTGTTGACACATTCATATATATAATTTGTCATGAAGTATTCTTTACCAAATATGAGTAATAAACCAGTTTTTTGCTTGTTGTTTTAATTGCCTGTTTTCAGAAATCTTACAGCAGATATCTTCAAGCTGCATTCTGAAGTAGTCATGGTGTCAGGAAATGCAGAACCATAGTGTTTTGCATAATCAGAGCTGTAATTTGATTTGAGCAGATCTCAGCTGTCTCCTGTCATTACAGGAGTTACAGCTGAATAGCTAATACGCCACTCTTGCAGACTGAAGTCGAGTGAAACTTTGACCTTGAATATGCAGTCCCTGGATAAAGGAATCCAGTTCTTTGAAGGTCACTGGCTGAATTGCCTTTTGGTGTTTATGGGATGCTGGGAATTGTCAAACGAGCAGAGTGTGCCTTATAAGTTGTGTTATTCTTCTCATTGCCTTTTAAGCTTTAACTTCTGCCTTATTTATACTTTTACTATGCCGTTAAGCCAACAGAACAGAAAGTAAAGCTCCAGAAGCCAAATCTTGATGATTCTGATTTAAGGAACTTCCCTCTTGTAAACTTACTTTGCCATCCAAGTTCTGCTCATTTATTTTGATGAGATCCAGTAACAGGCTTGGTTAGAAATATTCCATGATTTGATTAGCCCATCCACCATTAATGAAGAAGATTAAGTGATTTTTTTAATATGTGTTTAGTTTTTTCTGCTTTTGTTAATCATCACAATATGATGACATCAAAGACATCATTCTTTGTTTTTCGGGTTGATTTCATTCTCTGCAATGTGGCCAATTCCAATTATGGAATTTTCATGTCATTTAGACCTAGGCACAGGGCCATAAAACTGATAAAAAAAATCAGAGAAGAAAGAAAATTTGAGGCCAATAAAATGATTTCTAATTATACTATATGATAGCAGTTTTGAGGCAAGATTAAGGAAATATTGCTGTTCTATTTCACAGCAAATTTAAACAGCCTTCTTAAGGGATCCTAAGCAGAACTCTGTTCTCCTTTCCACTTTGTCACTTGAATTATCTGTAGATTTATGGCGGTGTTGTGATCCCACAGCCCCTCACATCTGAGGTGTTGGAACTCTGGCTTATGAGCCTCTACTGCTCACATACGTGCGGATTGTGGGCATGTGGGATGCTGCATGAAACCATTCACTAAGCTGGTTTGTGGCGCATACATCTGCATTTTTCTCTTACCCATAACCCATTTGGAGAAAGCGTTCAAGGAAAATATCCAGAAAAGAATTTCCCAGAAAGTCTGCAGGTCTGTCACTCATACTTGGGACTCGTTGATATATCTGCTGATCAGGATCACGCTTTGAAATCTGTCTCGTATCTCCAACCCCAACTGCAGAAAATGCTGTATGAGGCCTCTTACTCCCATCTATAAGGAAAGAGATGTACCAGTGCAGAAGAGATCCTCTGCTTTTAAGGTCCAGCCAAGAGGGTTCTAGGTATTACTGGGATGTTACTTGAATTGTGGGAGCTCTGTAGAATGACTGCTAAAAATCCCCTTGTGATGCAGCAGTGGGTGGCCGCAGCACTGTCCCATGCCCTGATCAAGTCTCTTTGGAACAAGTCCTTCTCATGCAATCCAACTGAGGGGGGAAAAAAAAATAAAAAATTTTTTTAAAGTTGCCTTCTGAGTGGGCTGCATTCATGTGCTTGGCCAGCCTTCCCTGCTTTGCTGCTTTTTACTCTTCTCTGTACCCGCATGATGCAGAGGGAGCTGCCTGCATGTGGGGGAGAAAGAAAACACCCAAATCCTCTTGGCCCATTTATTTCTGACTTGTTCTTCTCCCAGGCACTCTGTCAGGCCTGTGCTGGCTTCCTGGAGCCTCCAGATGAAGGTTTTCCCTGTCCTTCCCTGATCTTCTATGAAGACTAAGAATATGTGAAAGGGTGATGTCAAAGCCATGCTTCCAGGGATTGTCTTTACCTGTATCTAACACAGGAGCAGGCACAGTTCTCTCTCCCAGGATAACCTGCTATTTCAGTAGTGCTTCCTTTTCCCAGGAAAATCAGGAAGTTGGGAAAGAAAGGTAAAATGGATCAGACTACAGGGTCACTCTGCATAGACAAGGTTTGCAAAGTTCTGTTTTTCAAATAAAACAAAAGTGGAAGGTGCAGAAACCTTTCTCCTCTTTCAGTTCCCTAAAATAATCTTTGCCACTGTGTTTTAGAAGTGACATGAAGAAGCTGGGAAGGAGAAGGGGATGGGGCACATCTGTCTTCCTGAGAGTAAAAGTAAAGATTTGCTTGCCTTGTATTCAGAATTTATAGAAGGGGAAATCCAGCGTGGATTTAGTGCTTTCAAAAGTTTCACATCTTTCTCAGGATCATTGTGCTCACTCCCCTTTCCTCCAGATGAGCCTCAGAGGAGACAATCCAAGAAGCAGAGGAGTGAATACACCGATTGGTGGCTGTCCCAGCCCAAAGGCCTTTGTTCACCCCCACGTCTCGTTTTCCATGAACCATTAAGTGGGAGCCTGCTCACAGCAGCCCTTTGTGTGCCAGACCTCTGCCTTTTGGCTGGAGCTGTGCATCCTCAGGCTTGTTCCACCCTGGGCCCCCTCTCAGTGAGAAGATGCTCTGAACTGGAGCCTTCTTTAAGAGCAATCTTATCTGTGCCTTATTCCTGGGCATCGTGCCCTCTGCCTCTCCTTTTAGACTCCGATCCACCGTGAGAGTGGTGCCCACGCTCCATCACAACACTGCCTCAGCAGTCAGCCCCTGGAAAAGCCAGTTTTGATGCTGGTGAATGTCCCAAGGACCAGTTTTTAAATCAGTGTGGAAAGAACCGCCGTGGAAATACCCTTTCTTTTATTATGAAATCTATGGTGTTTATTCTGAGGAGACCTTGTGGCTCAGAAGGAAGTACAGACAGGAAACCAGGTCCTGATGGTCTTTGATGCAGTTATGATCAGTTAGGGAAGGAGCTGAGGAGCTGAGTGGGAGCAAGCAGCATAAAAAGACTGCAGGAAACCCCTCTGCATCCTTTGAGCAGGCATGACCGCTGGCCAGCCAACTCGGCATGGGTCCCCAAGCAGGCAGAGGAAGGAAATCTCAGCGTTGTGTCTGTGCTGAAATGTTTGTTTAAAATATGACAGATCTCTGAAGCAGAGATGTCCAGTCTGATAGCTGGAATCATCTCCATTTTTAAGGCTCCTGGTGTTGTGCAAGGAGGTGCTTGCAGAATCTTTTTAGTGAAGTTGAGCAGTAAAGGCAACTAAGACCCTTCCTTACTGGTGGACTCGTCTGTTATCCTCCCAATGTGCTGCTGTTTGAGGCGCAAACTTGATCCAGCATTTCATGAACCTTTTCTTCTGCCAGCTATGGTGCAGTATTGAAATGCTAAATTCCAAAGGTTAAACTTTTCAAATGCTTCCTGATCTGAAGAACCCCATCAAAACACTGTTTTGTGAGCCTTCTGTAAGTGATACCTGTTTCACATGGAGTCGGCAATGTAAGCTACATCCTGTGCCCTTTTCTAAGGTGTCACCTGAGAAATACAACTGCAGAACTTGTTGCACAAGAGACAAGGTTCTAGATCCCCAACCAGGGCATGAGCATCGCATAGTCTCTGTTCTTAGCAGGAGAAGGTAACAGGAATGTGTATATTTGTATCACCTGACAGCCCCCTGTGAGCTGATAGCCTTTCTCAGTGATTTTCAGCTATGGTAGCACTGCGTAGATTACAATTATAGGCCCATGAAATGTGGCTGGCAAAAGCAGGGGTATAAATCCATCCACAAACATGGAATTTTAAGATATCTGTACTTTGACTTAAAATTTTTCAGGAATTTGAAAATTTAGAAAGATCCAAAACCGATGCCGGGAGTCCTTTGGGTTCACTTCTTTGTGTTCACTTGCTTGCAAAGCTACGGCCATTCCCGACTCTTTGGTGTTAAGGAGAGCCCCTATGGGAACCTCAGTCTTGTGCTTAATAGAGCCTCTTGATATGTTTTGGAGGTAGCCTGAGGATTTTTGGCTTTAAAAGTTGCTATGCTAGCTGCAATTATTATGACAAAGAGTTGTTTTAAAGGTTAAGAGCTTATCCAGGGCTGGCAAGGCTGCATCTCTCATGAGGGCAAAGTTGTGTTAAGAGTTAACACAGCTTTTATTCCAAATGTAAATGTGGTTACAATAAATTATTATTTTTTCCATCTTTTTTGCCCATATGTAAAACACTTTAAAAAAAAAAAAAACCAACAAAAACAACACACCACCAAAAACCCCCAACACGAGCAAACCACATATCTGGCATCCTCATGATGTCAGGAGATCTCCAAAAATCAACAGAGAATGCAGAACGCAATTCAGAAAATGCCTCTGTTGCTGTATAGCACCGTAATAACTACAAGAAAAAAGAAACCACTTGTTACCTGCACTATTTCTGTCAGGGAAATAAATCAGTGCATATCAGAAGATTTTGAAGAATGAAATTGTCTTTGTCCTCAAGCATTTGTTGCTAGTTTATTCAAAACTGAGGCATTTTCTTTGACTTCAATGGTGTTAAGCAACAGCAAAGAGATAAGAGACTGTTTTTGCACCTTTGCTTTGTTTTAAAGTCTCAGTGTAACCGTTATCTGTCCCAGTCATTGGATGGAGGACTCACCCACGCTACCTATTCAGTAAAAGATGGAAAGGAGTTTTTTTGCAGAAGTAAACCACATGAAGAACTACCCGGTAGCAAAGTGTCACTAGCAAAGGAAGCAGGAGATGATTGTGGGAGTAGCTGTATTTTTAATGGAGCTCGCAGTATTGCAGCAGTTGGAAACTTTTCAGGGATATATGTCTTTAGTGGGCCAGTCTGGTTTTGAGAGGATTTTATATTGGAGTCTGCTTTTGATTAACGGTCGTGCTCCTCATTATTGTTTAATGATAGCAGTAGGGAGGTAAGCTTGCTGTTCGCATTTGAGAGTGTATATTTTAAGAGAGATCAGTTCCAATAAAGAAGGGAAATAGGGTTATTTATGTAACAGCTTCAGAACTATGAACGAACTGTACTCCTTTTAGATGACTCAGCATAATCTTGGAGTAAAAGATGGATTTGGACTGCATCTAGTTTCTACAGCCTTTGTAGAGCTCTTTCAGGGTAGCTTGAGGTTTTGAGCAAGTTCATTTCAGTCAATACTCTTTTGTGATCCTTTCTGCACGTCTTCTAGCAAGTTATTGCAGCCAGGAGCATCCAACAGAGCCCTTCTCCGTTCATATGGATGTCGCAGACATTCACAGAAAACAACCGTACTACTTTCAAGCCTGAATGTTTTTTACCCAGGGTGCAGACGTTGAAAGATTTATTCTGATCTCATCATGTAAGAGCACACCAGGTGACCTGCACGTCCCAGTGGAGCCAGGCAAGTTTCCCACACTTGCCAAACATCTTCTGGGAATTATCTGCAAGTTGTGTTTGTATTTCTGGTAATGTACACAAGCAATGCAGTTGTGTTTGAAAGCTGCTTACTGGTAGGAACAGAAATGAAATTTGATAAATCTCAAGGCAAACATCCGGTGAAATGTCAGGCTGTGATGGGAAAAGATGCAGCAGAAATGATTGGGGTGCATTTCTGAGGGGTTGCCTTACCCGCGCGCAGGTCTTTTAATGCTGATTTCAAAGCCTGACTTTGGCCCGTACTGACAGAGCTTCGGTACGTCTTTTTGTGTATTTATGGATGACTGACACGGTTCTCACTGTTCTTTCATTCTTGTATCCCTACAATCTTTCAAAAAGTCATTCAAGTTTAAGTAATTTGAATCTCTTTCTAGGAGGAATTGTCGTACTGCAGAACAGAAACATATTCTACAGGCTTTTTGCCCTGTTTTTTATGTCCTTAGTGACATTGGTTGTCTGCATTTTGGAACAAGGTCATATATACAGAGATTCATTGAATCTTCTTAGTATTTACATGACAACCTAAGCAAATGAGTCTTCTGGGGTGTGCTGTTCCCTGTTTTTCCATTCCTTTTAAATCTGTTCATCCTGTCAGTGAATTTAAATCAAATGCACATAAGGGAACTGGGATAAAAACCTCAAACACAGTGTGTTTCTGTAAGTGTCATGAAAATGGTGTATAAGCAAAGAAGAGAACCTCTCTTAGTGACCCAAATCTGAGAAGAGGCAGCATGACTGTTCTTCTTAGTGGATACCGGTCAATCTACTGTGAGCTACAGCTTTTGGAAACAGAGCTGCAGAGAGTGAGGACTTGCAGCTCTGCTCAAGGAGCCTATTTCACACATTTTGGTAAAACCAAATGATGTTTTGCCAAATGTTGGTAAAATTATCCCTTGTCTACTGCAGGGCTATGGATACAGGGGCTGTTTTTCTTAGACCTCACGGACACCTTAGTAGACATCCCTGGTGTATGAGCTCCAGTGTCTTGTGTCTGAAAAACACCTGTAGAGCCTTGGTACCCCTGAGATGTTCTCTGCTATCTCAGTTGACTGCCTGCTCTTCCTCTTCCTCCATCCTTATTCTTTCCTGATGTAGATTGCAAACATTTGGGTTCTTTTAATTTTGCAGTTTTGCTTCTTAAGGCATAAATATTCCCTCTGCTATTTAGCTGTGTCCCTCTGGCCGCTTAAGGACTGTAAGGTGAAATTTGCTGTAGCAACACGTGGTACAGGACCTTTCAGCTAATCCGTTTGGTTCCTACAGCACAGAGTATACGAAGAGTTGGTAATTAGAGTCATGTTGGGCTGACTTACTAAAGATAAACACTGAAAAATGAACTAGTGTTGAATCAAAAGTTACATTATGAAATTACAATGCTTCCTTCTTTGTAAGGAAGCATAGTATGCTTAAGCATACTATGTTTAAGGTGAACAGATACCAGGCTCAGCTTAGAGAGATCACGACAGAAACCCCAGATTGATATATGAGTCAACTGTGAAAGACCATAAACTGCAATTTACTTAAATTTATTGCAGGAGTCAAATATGGGAAAAATAAAGAAAAGCTACAAGGAGTGGGATTGTGCATAGTATTTGGCCAGTTTTTACTTTGGTATCAGACATAATTAGCTCGGCTCTCCTGTTACCTGGTGATTCGTCTGGTGGGTTTTTGTTGTGTCACTAGGAAAGTGAAGAAGACATATTGCAGTGATTAGAAACAGGTACATATCCTTTCTTTCTATCCAGGGCTTGTGGTTGCAGATTTTTTGAAATATGCAAAATACACTCAGATCTGTGCCAAATCCAGATCCCTGCTGTGTCCCATAATGTAATTCCTTGTAACGCTGGGGAACTACAGCGTGTACAGTATATTTTGCCTCTCCTGTTAAAGTAACATGGGGTTGTGTGTGAAAACACACATCAGTTCCAAGTGTGGGGTTGAATGGAATCAGAGGGCTGGATTGCATCACCTTTCCTCCACCAAACATCTCTCTTGAAATCAGTGAGACGACTTGACAACATAGGGCTCCCCTCAGCTTGAGTGGAAATAAGGAAGCTCGCTCCAAACTGAGGTGGTTGAAATGGAAATAGACTGAGCCTAATCCCCAGACAAGTGCATTAAGATGGGTGATAAGGTATCGAGGTGTGGAGATTAAGAAAGTTTGGATTTGTTTGGAGCATTGATTGCTGGAACATAATTTGTTCAAACATTTTTTGTATATATTTGAAAGCTACTTGTGAGAAGATTGGTTAAAAGCTTGGTTAAGCAAAAACGGGCAGGATTTATTATTGGTAATTCATATTTCTTGCACTGGATTTTGGTATTAATTACAGATATTTTATAAAGATTCCATCCTTATCCCAAAAGCTTATTTTTTGACAGTACACAAAGAAAGCTGTAGGGGAAAAAAGCACAGGATTAAAACAAAATAAAAGGTAGATTGTCTATGAAGGACTAATCTAATGAAGACCACAGCTGCAGAACATGCAAACAGATGTGCAAATACCAGTAGAATTACTCATAAAAGTGAATTTACTTTCCTGCAGGGAGGAGAGATACTCTGGGTGAAGTGGCCTTCCGGATCATTTCAGTTCATAAATTCAGGACCTGGGACAATTCCCCAAAGATTTAGAGGCGCAGGATTTTGTGTCCCAGCGGATGTTGCGGATACAGGCTAAAAACCAATGGTGTCCGATTGTATGCTGAAGAAAAAAGAAAACACAAATGCCTTTAAGGATCTGGTTAATAGGGAGAGGGTCCAGAAATTTCTGTACAAAGAGATCTTAAAAGCACTTTGCCTATGATTTCTGTTCACTAAAAAAGACCTCGGAGACCAGGAGAGTCTTTAGAGAACCGCAAATGATAGGTGATGACCAGACAGAGCTAGAGAAAACAGGATTTTTCAGTAAATTTAGCAGATAAGAATCAGAAGATATGTGAGGAAGATAAACTTTAAAAGGGTACAAATAGCTAGGAATAAATTCCCACATGGTTAACTTCAGTCATACGCTCTGTTACATGCAGGCAGCAAAGAAGTTACTGCTGTATATATTCTTTATTATCGACGTTCTTAAATGGCAGGATCCCTCAGAATCACTAGGCTATTGTTTCAACTTTTAATTTATTGTAATGCAGGGGTTTCAGAACCCAGCTGAAGAGGAAAAAATTCTCCTTTCAGTGCAATTCACAACAGTATTTCTTGATTGTTGAATATTATGGTAGTTACACAGAAAGAGTAAAACCAGGTGCAGATGGAAATATTTTGGAAATCTTTCCAAAAATAAACAAAAAAGTTGGATAGCTAAAAGTGAAAACTCAGCGGCTGTCTTCTGTTCTCAAAGAAGTTGAAATGTCAAGGCTGTTCTGTGGAAGTACCTTATATGTGTTTGGCCTAGCCCTAAATCCCAAGGTCTCTTTGAATGCCTGGGAAAACTCACTCAGCCTTGGATTAGTGTGTTCAGTAGAGATATCACAAA
The DNA here is from genome assembly GCA_013398295.1 of Chionis minor. Classification (NCBI taxonomy): domain Eukaryota; kingdom Metazoa; phylum Chordata; class Aves; order Charadriiformes; family Chionidae; genus Chionis; species Chionis minor. The sequence continues at coordinate 103,282 of VZSF01006845.1, read as the reverse complement.
AGAGACTGACCTAGCAGTAGAGAGAGGCTGGTCCCTCCCCGCTTTAAACCTTCATTTCAGGAACAGGATGACATCCTACACCCAAAATGATTGTAATTCATCTTGAAAGCTGCTGGGTGCCACTTCCCATCTCTTTAAATTCAAAGACTACCGATTTCCTGATAGACTTAGCATCTTGAATGGGTCTTGGAATAGTGATAAAAACAATTAATAATGTGAGTACCAGAAACTGACCTTTTACCTTCATCATGTTGGCTGGAAACCTCGCTGTCAAGAGACTGCAAGGAGTTTCCCTTGGTAACTTCTCCCTACCAGCAAGGAGTGCTTTCTGAGCTGGGAATCTGAGTTCTCAGCAGCACAGTCATTGCCTAAGTGTCCCGCTTGGCATCTTATCTTGGTGAAGGATTGAAGATCCATTTCCCAAGTGCTTGGGTTAGACTCTTAGTAGCAAACATTCATGTTGGGTCTAAGTCGCAAGTAGTCATCTGGAGGTTCTCCAAGGGATGACCATATAGCAAGTAAGGGCATTCAGTGGATAAATCCAAGGTATTTGAGGTTTGTAACTCCTCTTCGTTTTCCTCATTACACTTGAAACTTGCAAAGAAATCAATGCAATTTATAAAATCCCTAAGTGGAACTTCCTATTTCGGCACTTCACAAAGTCTGCACACTTGTGCAGGCACAGAGGAAACCAGCTTACCCATGACCCTCTGCAGGTCAGGTACCAGGTACTCTGCAAACAGGTCCAGCATAGGAATGGGGAAAAGACCTGCATGGGCAGAAGGTGGGACATAGACATCACTGCATAAGGAACCGCTGTGTCTGGTCTCAGTCTGCCAGTGCTGGATGCATTTGATGTATCAAAGAAATGGCACATTGTCTTTTTTTCCCCCATCATTATGTCCCCGGCTGTTCTGTGCTCTGACCTGACTTTTACTGTTAAAATACTTGTGTCCTGCTTCCATCTGTATTTTCCTGCTTGTATCTTGCTCATCAGCGTGAACAAATCTTTGTGCAGTGTACTTACTCTGTTGGGTATCATTCCCTGTGTCCTTCAGTCTGCAATTAAATGTTTTATCGTGTACATGCTGTGTAAATTCTGTCCTTCTGAGTATTTAGTGTTTTTCCCTCAGGAGAATTCCTTCCTTGTGTAAGTATCCAACTTAATGGTGCAGTGGTACCACTTGCACAGAAGAGCTATTTCATTCTCCTCCAGAGTTATTACATTGGGTTTGAAGGTGGTTTTCAGGAACAGTGTAAGTACTGGGTGCATTCTGGATGGCAGCATCTCCTGTCGCAAGGTGATGAAGGGCAGACAGATATTCACTGCAGTGACAGGACACTCTTGTGTTATGTTTCTCTGCCTTGTTGACATGGTATAATCTGGGAGGTCTGGAGACCTGACTTCTGATGGATCACCAGCTTAGATGTTTCCAGCTCATGGGAGCTGGAAGTCGGGAGAACACAACCAACATGAAGATCTACCCCATGTTCCCATGAGAGGATCCATGCTCCCACCCTCGTGAAAGCCTGGGAATGCTTCATACTGACCAAGAGCCATCTCTGAGCATACACTTCAGAGCTGGGCAGCGGGGGGGGAGCGCCTTCCTTGCAGTGGCTTTTAAACACTAACCTTAGCCAAAGTATTTGAAACGGTGCTTAACTGATTTGGCTTGTGCTGGTTTGTGTATAAAACTCAGGGCTCTGTAATGTACAACGTGTGCAGTGCCACGTTACAGAGGTGTACTGGCTTTGTTTTAGTTATAAAAGGTAGCTTTTAAATTCTCTTAAGTGGTTTTAGGACATTGCTGAATTTATTAGCTGCTACGGACAAAAAACTGTATGCAAGTCATGTGGAAGACCTGCTCCCAGCATTTAATTTAGTAATAGATAAAAGTCTCCTCATAATTCTGAAACTATTTAAAGAATTGTTGATGGCTTATGGAAAACTCTGGAAAGTATTCTACTTAGGAAGGGTTCCTTTCTTAGTATGTTTTTCTGCTTTTCATCTTCATTTGTCCTTCGTTGCACTTAAAGAACACATGAGTTTTATTCTGTACCTTACCTGGAGCCAATCCCAAACTGGTTTGTAAAGTCATAGTTGTCTCCATAACATTCTGTTGATGTCTCAGAGACAAAATGGCCAAAGGTCAGGGCAGTTGAGACCTGAGTGAAACAGTGCTTTAGAAGTCACTACAAAACAGGTAGGAGTTATTCCGGATTTTAGACTCATTGATGTCCCACGCTGACCTTTTAACTTAAAGAAGAAAAAAAAAAAACCCAAACCCAAAAAACCTGTTATGCTTTATTTTTATGAAATGCTCTGAGTATTTCCTGGTTCTCTCAGAATCGCTGAAAGCATGACTTTGCAACATGGCCATTCCCAGCAATGGTTTCTCAGATACTTCCAGAAATCCAGGAAGTACCATGACTTTCAGTATGGGAAGAGTTAATGTTTGGAGATTATTTTTTTTTTTTATTCTTATTTTTTTCCCTTACCCTGTTTCTGACTTTGGAATAACTGGGGCAAATCTCAGTTCTGCTAACGTTGAGGGTTCAGTCCATCTCACAGCTCCTGAGTTTGTCCAGTTAAATAAAACTCGCAGCTTTTGTTTTTACATCAGCCTAGCTCCTGAAAGAGAGGATGTAAGTGTGGTCTTTGAAGGCTAAAGAGTTAAAAGGTTGAAAGGAAGCAATGGTTATAATTGTGATTTAAGAAGCAAAGCAAAAGCGGAGACCCACCCAATGCTTTTGTTGTTCCCAGTCTGATGCAGGCACTTGGAGTGGCCGCACTGACCAGCTCCCTCTCTCTTCATCTGGTGGAAGTTGGGGGCCTGACCTTGACCACCTCTCCAGGTGCTACAAAGCCAGAAAAAAATGACTAAGCATATTTCAAAGAAGAGTTTGAGTATCTTGAGACCTTGGCCAGGCTGTTCCTGATGGTCCCAAAGTCTCTCTGTGACTGGTGGGTGAAGGGGGCTGTTTCTGTGGGACATTTCTCATGCAAACTGCTGGCAGAGGGGCTTGGATAGGGAAATCTCCTAGAGGCAATGCCTGATAGTACATAGTGGATAGTTACCCTTTAGTGGTTCTTGTTTGTTTGGGCAGACAGTTTTTCCTCTTTTGAAAAGTTGTTGCAACATTTACTAAAGTCATATTTATGCTTGGATGGAAAAGTTGCTGCTCTGTGCCTCAGGGACTTGTCCCGCTCTCTTGAGATACAGGATTCTGACTCCTTTTGCCAGAGTCTTTTCATGAGGTTATGTCAAGGAAGAGACCTTTAGAGAAGGAAAAAGCTATTACTTGCTTAAAAAACTATGTAATTAGTTGCATTTCGGTTGGCTAAAGGACCATCATGTGATAATTTTAAAAAATTTGGTTTCTTGGTAAACAAGTTAATGGATTTATGCTCAGTTGCACTGCGCTTTCAAAAAGCAAAATGGCCCTAGGGCACGCAAGTAAAATTTAAGCACTTTCCTTGTTATTTTAAAATAAGTAAAATAAAACACGCCGTCTGATTTTCTGAACAATAGCTTGGCTTCCTGTGGTGGAAAAGTAACCTCAGTTGAGAATTAAAGCCACCCACCTTTGTCTTCAGGCTTCAGAGCAGAAAAATAACTTGCTTTATGGTTCCACTTTTATTTTTATATTAAACTCTTCTCCATCTTGCTCTTTTTTTGCTTTCCCACTTGTTCTTTTCTCCCACTCATTCTCTTTTCTCTCTCTTTTCTCCTCTCTCTATCCCAAGAGGGACACTTCTGTAACACTTGGGCCGTGGATGTACATACAGGTGCCAAACAGAAACAGAAGTGTTTGGGTTTGGATCAGGTCCTTCATTTAAAGGCATGTGTTAAAGATCTGTGATAGCCTCTAGCTACTTTCAGCAGCTTCCCCAAGTCTCAGTGCCATTTTCTACCTTGGTACAACTTATATTTGGTTTTGTGCCCACCCCTATTACTGCAGTCCCTCTGGCTGTCCCTTCTGTAACTGAGACCCTTCATTGTAGACACTCTCCTCGCCCGTTTGCCCATGATCCACACGTGAGAACCTCAGCCTTGATGAAGACCCCTGCTCTACTGTAGCACTGCTAATAGCAACAGAATGTGCATGTAGGTTAAAGGCCTCATTTGTGTCTCTTTGTGCAAGTTTTTCATGCTTTTCCAAGGTGCTAAATACTTCTTTTCAGATAAGAGCAGCACCATGGTGTCCCCAGGGCAGGGGAATGGGAAAGAGCTGTAATTATTTGCTGCAAGAGTTAGGTCTAGCCAGGGAAGAGCCAACTACCGTGAATTGCTGGCAGCAGGTAGATAGTTGGCTGTTTTCTTGCTAGAGCAAACACTTTGCAATCTGCTTTGAACTTGTCTGTATCTCCCAAACTGAGCAGTAAAGACAGTGTGAAAAATAGCGGTTGATACAAAAAACTTGGTATTAGATATTAAGTTGACTTAACACTCTTGGTAGTGTTTGTCTTCTCTCCTGAGAATGATGATGCTTGAAGTTGAGATGGAAATAGAGGGGAGTGTGTATGCGTGCTAGAGAATTACCTTCCACTGTGTTCTATCCTTGAAGAGTTGCATTTTTAAGTTGTGTGGTCCTAAAATTCGCATATGCTAAGGTATGAAGTGAACTTTGTGGTCTGTTTCTCTGCATTTGTGCTAGGACTGACTAGGGTTGCCGAAGACGGAGAAGGGGGATTTGCTGCTAGCGTGTTCCCTCACACACTGTTCAAGTACATTCAACTCAACTCTCTAATTCCTGGGGCAAATACTTGATAGGACTTGCTGGTTTGGCAGTTTTTATGGAGCATTTACAGGCTGAAAGGGCTTTTTCCTTCTCTTCCAGCGCTTTCTTGCTAATCCTTTTTTGTTTATAATTTTTGCTCAATAAAGAAGCAAAAAAGTTCTTTGAACTGTTTTGTCGTAGAGAATGAGATCATCAGTGGGGAAAAGAAAAAAAAAGGAACAGCTTGTTCTTTGTTCTTCTGTGAGGTGCCACCAATTCTGCTTTGATTTTAGCATTGTATCAGTGTTACATGCACAAGGTTTTGGAGTGGGTCCAAACAAACCAGATTCTCAGATCAAGGAGCCAAACCTTCTCCAAAACCCCTTTGTGTGCCTGGTGCAGCATCGTGCTGGGGGAGACCTGCCTTTCGTAGCTCTGTCATTTGGTAAGCTTTGAGAGGGGATCCAGGCTTCTAGAAACTTGGAGAAGTACTGGTCCATTATATTCTGCTGTTCTAACAGCCTACATGATGGTAAACAAAAAGGGAAATTGTCTTCTCTCTGTGCGGTGCCGCAAGGGCATCGAACTGTGTTGTTTGTAGTAAGGTAGCAACAAATCCTGTCCCTCTTGCACAGAGCATTGGCCCAAGAGGAGCTTTGGTAGCTGAGTGCCCAGCCCTGTTTCTACTTGCGGACCATGGGAGGAGAATTCTTCATTGCAAAGGGCCTCATTACTGGGTTTTGCAATGCCATGGTGTAATTTCAGATAATACTCCTGTCTCCCATCCATCTCTGTTGCCGCATCGCTGTATTTGCAGAGAGGGGCTAATGGGGTACAGCTGGTTAATAAAACATGCGCTGCTTGGTTCTAAACTGCATTTCCTGGTGCTAAATGTCTCCCATGTAGCAGCTTTGTAGTGGTGGAGTTTGAATGGGATGACAATTTTGCACCCACTTTCAGATGAAATGATTTTAAATGAAAAAATCCCAGAGATCCTGAGTGAAACAAACCATCCAAATGCCTTCAGCGTTTTTTATTGCAATAGATGCTCCCTTCAGCACTTACTTTGATGTCAGCATATGAAGTGTCTGCCTTAATCTCCTGTACATTCTTATGTAAATTCCTTTTTTTTAAAAAATGTCCTTAAACTGGTAGTGTAGTCCTAGCTTTAGGGGTTGTTGTGCAGCTTTAGCTTCAGTGTAGGAGGATTTTAAATTTGGGGTGAAGCAAGTCTGTGGTTTGCAAAGTACTCGCTTCTGCAAGAAATGTAGGGTATAGTCTATCACGATTGAGAGCTACATGCCAAGACTTGAAGCCTCTATTTGCTGGAAAAGTAGATTTCTTCATCAAAATGAAGGTGGAGTAGACCATATGTAACAGTCTGTCGTGTGTGGTCCATGTGGTGTCCCCCTTTTCTCTCTCTCTGACAAGACCTTCTGAATAAATGTGTGCTGGTTTAACTCTCTTTTCCTTTCATTCAGGACACATTTTCTTTTTTCCTTGGGAAATAATACAAGACTTACAACATGAAATGTTCCTTTTGTGACTTTGTCATAAAAATTAATGAGACTAGAAAGACTGTTTGTGGACCTGGAAGAGAATCTTAGTGAATAGTATTTCTCTCTCCACAAAGCTCTTTCATTTTAATTAGCAAATAAACCAGGAGAGAGCAGTAGGCAGGTATTTCTGTGCAGGCTTAGGCTGGTATTTTGTCTAACACGTTCAAAGGCAGTGATTTGAGAGAAATCAGATTGGTTGATCGCTGTGCTGTATCTTCAAGTTCTCTTGGTCTGAATTTTTTGGGGGTGAGGGAGATAGGGTGATTCATACTTGAGCAAGACAAACCCAAGAGCTGCCAGTTTGCATTATGTCAATGTATGTAAGAAAATATTTAGATAGAATTTCCATTAAAAGTTCAAAAGCAGGGGGCTCATGCTGACCCTGGCTTTTAGAAGCTCTGGTGGGAAACCTGAATGAAATTTAACTCCACTCAATGTGTTTTCGTTGGCTAAGTCCATATTTCATTATCTCATGCAATGAGATCTTTCTTGGTTTGTCGATTTTCTACCAAGGACAAAAAGTTCATGTATGTAACAGTGCACATATTGAATTAAAGTACGATTAAAGGCATGATGTAATGAGCCCCTCTCCTTTTCCTTTCGTCAATATTTGCCTGCAGGGTCAATACATTACAATATTGACTTCAAAGTATTCAATATTTTTTTACCTTCTGAGTATGTTGGCTTCGAGTGCGTGTAATATTAAACCTGTTGGTTGAACTGTTGGTCTAAGACTTACTGTCTAAGTAGTTTCAGGCTTGGATGCCTAATCCATGTAGAGTGGCTTTCAAGGCATGTGATAATATCACAACACAGCTGTAGGCAGCTTTCTGGGGTGAACCATTTAATCTGCAGTATTTTCTCCCAGCTTCCTAACGAGTGGTGGAATTTGTCCCTTGGTGTGCGATGGGATTATTGCCCTCTCCCTCTGCTGCCATCATATTTACTCTCTGCAGGACCTTCCAGTGACTGTAGGTTATGTGGACAAATCTAAACCCCAGCGCTCCCATCTTCCATGTGCTCTTCTGCTGCCTTAACATCTGTGCTCTGTTGCGTGTACAAAAGCAGCACAAAAAGCGAGATAATGCTTTCCGTACTCACAGTGCTGCGCAAACGTGGCTTCATAAAGTTAAGTTAAAATGGTTACGAATTCAAACAGCGCACAGGGCGGGTTGGTGTTCTCTTATCTGAACTCCCAGCTGGGGGCACAAGTGGGCTGGGTGGCTCTCCTCATGCGAGCTTGAACCTTACCACATTTCCTCTTCGCCTGCGTACGTTTCCATTCCTGCTCTGCTGAAATCTAGCACTGGTACCCATCAGAAGGGCACATGGGCAGATGTACTGCGTAATGACAGCAGTTAGGAACCATTTACTCTTCAAAAACGTGACGCTCTAGAGAAAGGCTTTGATAATATTCTCTGTAAGGCATATCAACAAACAGCATTGTCACCAGCGTAGTATCTAATTACGTTGTCTTTTTAAAAAAATTAAAGAAAGAAAAAATATTTATAGATACCAAGAAGTTAGTGAATTCCTCTAAGGAACCAAATGTTATAATTAGGAACCCGCTGCACTTAGAACTATTCTACAAATAAGCACCTCAAATCTAGCCTAGTCCTTCCAGAGAAAACAAAGGTCAATAGGCTTCTTTGAGGATTAGCAAACCAGAATTTCTTGGACCAAGTTTCTAATTACTTCCAAAGCTGAGGGTGATCACTACTTCCAAATCCAAATTATTGCCAAAACCTCATGATAAACCTCAGTAGTACTCCTCTCCAGCCTAACTTTTGAATTAAGATACTTCTAGACTAGGCTCTAGTTAAAGGATAAAAACCCTAATCTGAAGGAAAGGCAGGATAACAGTGGGAATATTCTGCTTGTGGAGAGCTGCGCTTCTGCATAGTCTGATCCGAATTTGCTGAAGACTTCCCAGGTCACCAACAGCAGCAGGTTGAAGTGGAAACAAGTGCAGCTTTGAGAACCCAAAAAGCATGTGTGACCAGCTGCTCCTCCGTACCTGGGCAGTGGTCTTCTGCATTGCCTGTGTGGTTGTAAGGTGGTGTCCCGTATTTCTTGCTTACCATTGTCTCACAGCAAAGGGATGAAGACAGGGCTCACTATTACAGGCTCTTAGTTGGAAAGACTATCCACATGGTTTTTTAAGGTTTTTCACTTATTCACTGCTGTGCTTGAGGATTCGCTCATATGAGGATTCACTTGTATGTTGTAGCCATCGTGCCTGTGAATTTGGTAGTGTCCTGAGAGAACACGGTTTTCAGCTCAGATGGAAGAGGTGGAAAGAAGTGTCATTTTTTGTGAAGTCTAGGCATAAGGCTAGAAGGTTATGGTAGCACTGGGAGACGAGGGATAGGGGTCAGAGTTAAATGTCAGCAGTTATATGAAATGAGTGAAAGGAATCTATACACAGAGTCATTAAGACCCATCAGGGAAAAATGTGTCAAAATTGTAAGTTGTCACTTACTTGTCTTTCTCCTTGCTGTCTCTCTACCCCTGGCTCTGGGATAGCTCACGGGACTTACCCATCATAGATAATTGCTCTGTCAGAAGTGACCCAGCAGAAAATGCAGAGATCATAAAATTGTTGATCTTTCTTCTTTTTCTTGCAAAGCTGACTTCTGCATGCAATTCTTTAATTCTTCCGTAGCTCCCTAAAATCCTTCATTTCTACCTGCAGCCTACTGACTTCCTTGTGCAATTTCAGGGAACTTTGAAGTGGGTGTTCACATCGCAGATGTAAGCTACTTTGTACTGGAAGAAACAGCACTGGATAAAGTAGCAAGTGAAAGAGCAACTAGTGTCTATCTGGTGCAAAAGGTAAGGACAACTTTTCCTTTATTCTTCTGAAAACTGTGTCTTCCGTTTACTGTAAATTCATTTTAAAGGTTCACTTTCAGATGCCCGCAATCAACATCTGGCTGCTTATTGCAGCAAACCTACAAAAATGAGCACACTGATGCAAACACAAGAGCTAACATAGCTGGCTGCCTTGGAGGTTACAAAGAGAGTACAGGATGAAGCAGCAGTTCTTGATCCTGTGTCTGTGGGCAGAGATCCGGGTGTGCCAGGGCTTGCCAGCGCAGGAGCAGCTCCGTGTGAACGGGACTCTGTGGATCTGGAGCTCGTTCAGGACCCAGAGCTGCCTCGCTACGTTTGCACCGTGCTGACTGGAGATAAGCCTGGCAGACCCAAGCTGGTTGATCTGCTTTCCTGTTGCGGGGTTGAAATTTGCAGATGTGGTGGTGGAGAGTGTTGTCTTCAGTGCAGTAGTAGTAACTAATCCCTCCCAGACGTGGATGCATAGCAGAGTAGGGTGTAAAGCACTGTGCAATCTCACATCTTGAGTTACAACAGAAGGTTCACACTCTTCTTCTATCTGGGTATCCCAAATACTGGAGAAACAGTGTTCTTTCGTGGTGCAATGAGGAGATATTTGAAATTATACAGATTTGAGTGTAACAGAGTCAAATGTTAAAGTCAAGTTTAAAGTTGACTTCTGAACTTTAAAAATGAGCAGGTTCATGTTTAATGTTATCAGAAAGGAAACATCCAGGTTTTGTCTGTGCCTGTCTCATTTTCAGTTGAATGTGCAAAACCATTTCCTAGCTCATCAGATACTGCCGACAGCGTGCACGCAGGGAAGCGGGGAAGCATGGCTGCTAGCATCCTGTGCCAGCTGTAGGCATCAGCTACGTGAAGAAGAGTGTTGAGACGATCCCACCAGAGCAGATTATTCTGCCTCTCCCCACACTCCCATTCAGTCAGGCTGAAGTCCTTGTCTCGGCAGCCATTTCCGGGATGACAGGGTATCTTTTCTATAATAAATAAACACGTCCTACTTGCTACTTAGGATTAGGAGTGATTCTTCCCCTCCCTTCCTGGATGTGCCCAGGGTTACTATCCGGGGAGGGTTTTGTAATGATGCTTGTTCTGGTAGCTTACTATGTCCTGTCCACACTTTCCAGATGATAAAATGATTTCTTTTACACTATTGAAATAAAATTAGTGGTTTGATATCAAGCTGATAGCCTTTTGTAGCTGCTCCGTAGCTTTCCTTGGGTAGAAATAGCAAGGCACAGCTTCAGGGCGTCTCAGCGAATCCAGGGGTTTTACGTCAGTGTGGGTATGGGTTGCGTGGAATAGCCATGGGAGCAATGCAGAAGTGCCCCAGCTGGGTTGATGGTGGCGAGGCCAACAGCACCCAAGTGCTGCAGTGCCGTGAACAGGTGACCGGTGACTTGCTGTTCTCCAGGAGTGGGAAGCAATGCCTATCTCATGGAAACAGCAGTTCTGGCACCAGAGTGTTCCCGATCCTACAGTCTCTCCAATTATAAGCCCTTGGCTTCTGCAGTACTCTGCTTCCCCCTCTGATGGGTGACTCAACAGCCGTAGCTTACTACGGGAGATGTGGGCTGGCCCGTGGGGGATGTCACCGCAGGGCAGCAAAGACGTAGTCCAGGAAGATGTTGTGGCAGTATTTCTAAGTCAAAATACTGTGGTTTGAAAGCATGTGATTTTTTTTAAAGGGAGAAGGAAGATTTTTATCTAGAAAGGAGACATTTTTCATTAAAATCTATTTCAATTCAAAAGCTAATTGCATTTTCTTTCAAAGCGCTTTATCCCCCCAGCACTACCAGCTAGTCACGTGCGATGTCAACATAAGTTATCTATTGCCCATAATCTTCAATTGCTCTTCAACTGCCTTGGCCCAGCAGTCAGGATTACTGTTTTACCCACACTTCTGCCCTGCAGAAAATACATTTTAAGAGCGCAAACTAGGTTAGATGATGAAATGGTCAATATTTTAATTGCCAAAGATGAAAAGGAGAGAAGGCATGGGCAAAGGAAAGCAGCCAGGCTCTCTCAAACAAGATGGTAGCATGACTTGTAGAAAATATGCTTTCCTTTGATGGAACTGTTTCCTAAGACAGCTGTGATTCTGCTAGAGGTTAGCACCATGCTAATCCTCCCAAAGAAGTTAAATAAAGCCACATATTTAATTTTCCTCAGCCATGTATCCAGAAGGGGAGTTATTGTGTAATTGTTAGCAGTCTATTTAATAAAAGTCAAAAGTTTTTGAAATAAGAGTGTATCAGGTTTTAAGAACCAAGAAAACCTAAACAATTTCCTCTTTTTTGGCACATCTTATAGTGTTATTTTAGGTGTGAAGCAGCTCAAGTGAGAGGTCAGCCATAAATCCCTATCATATTTTATTGGTCCTATTTTATACTGGAGATCAAAGATCGGAACTGTAAGCCTATCTTCACATTGAGTCCAAGGACTTTGAGACATTCACTTTTGACACCAGCAGGTTGTCAGGGTGTTGATATTTTGATAATCTCAGGCTGAGTAACAAAGAGTTGCTCAAAATCTGAATTCATGGAAGTGTTGATACAAGTCTTGAGCAGAAATCTTGGCTCATAAACAAATTGCCTATTTCCTTTGAGTGTCTTTTAGTGTGTAAGCAAGAGGCTTGCTGAGCCCACCCCATTGTTGGACCTCGGCGTCCTCCTCCCAGCTCTGGGGATAGCAGCTGATGGAAACTCTTGGTTAATACAGTCCCTCCCCATCGGACCAGCGGTGGGAGAAGGGCTGGCCCCTGGAGTCAGCAGAGGTCGTAACCAACCGAACCAAGCCTGAGCGGGCAGCCAAAGCAGGGTGCCAGCAGGATGGGGTTGTTTGAAGGGAGCATACCTGTCCATGCGACTTTGTGAGGATACGGGGGTTTTCTTAGAGTTTGTTCACTTTTCCTTTTGGTTGACTGATCGATTTTCCCATCCGTTCCTTGAAAAGCTGCTACAGCGAGTCCATGCGAGCCGCCCTGGCTAACCTGGTCTGAACCAGGCTGGTGAGTCACTCCTGGCTGCAGCAGATGCTTCTGATTTTAAAGGGAATGGGGAGTTTTGTCATCCCAGTATGCTCCCTCCCCCTGCCTGGCTCCCTAGGAATGAGTCCGAGACTGGAAACTCACATTTGGTTTCTGGAAGCACTTTTTTAGCCAAAGAGGCAAAATAAAACAAGGGCTCTCACAGGCAGGTTAGATCTTCTGGTGTCTAAAGCGATTCCACCACGCAGAGGAGCCAGCTGCTAAGCGGTGTGGCCGGCTGTGGTTACAAGTCCATGTGTTTTGTAACACTGGGATGATGACGGGGGGAAACCCCCCAGCCTTGGTGGTGCCTACTGTTTTTTCCAAAAACCTTGGTTTTCCCTTGCTGCTTCCTGCTTCGGCGTGCCGGGATGCGTGGCTCCCTGCAGGGAGAGCCGAGAGCGCGGAGCGGGCTGTTGGGCAGTGCCGGAGCACCAAGTGTCAAGCTGCATATGGTAGCGCCGGAGGTTTTGCATGTAGGACTTGGAAACAGGGAGAGAGAAATCCTCTGTCTGTGATGGGATTTGAAATGCGGACCCACAGCTGCGAGCACTGTGGATATCAGCCTTTCACTCAAAGAAGTGCCCTTTCCAGTATCTCTTGGGCCCTGCTAGGCTTGTGGGGAGAGATGATGTCTTTTATTAGTCTGACTGATAGAGGGGGATGAAAACCAGACAAGCTCTCACCACCTAAGCTTTTCTTCAGCCCTGGTTTCTATGATACATTCATTAGAAAGAATTTCCTGGGGGATGTAGGTTCTTTTTTTCATTGTGAAAGTTTATTCCCCTAGCCCTGCTGAGTCTCTCTGACTGCATTTCTGGATTCAACTACGTTTACCCACACCCCTGTTTCAGCTTTATGATCCCTGTATAAACCCAGATGACTTTATTTCCACCTGCAGAAAAGTCAAGCTGAATGATGCGATCCCCAACGTAGGCACATCCTTAGCAATTTGCTAAGGAAACCACTTCACGCTGGAGGTGATATCCCTCGGCAGCGTTTCAGCTAGCCGGATTTCTGCGTGCCGTGGCACTCCACAGGGCAGCTGGCAGACACCGCTGCCTCTTGGCAGACGGTCACGGGAAGGGCAAAGCATTTAAAAGATGCTGGGTAACCTCTGGATTATTTGAGGTGATGCTGTGCAACCCTGCTATTTTGCAAAACTGAGCATTAAAGGCGTACTTGGGGAAATCTCCTCTCATCCTGTGTCTCCTTCAGAAAGAGATGGAGATAATCCTATTGCAAAAGTTCCTTCTGGGCAGCCGCTGGGATAACTCCTGAAACATCTTGCTCTCCAAGTGTGACACATTATAACATCTTTATATGTTAAGTGCTGGGCTTGCAACTACTATGATACTTTCAGCCTGTGACCATATCATGTTAAGGAAAAAGGAAACGTGTATTTTTATAACTTAAACTTCTGTGCTTCGTGACAGTTGGTTTACTCTCTGTACAGTGCGAAGAGGAATCGTGATGTTGAAGCAGAGAGAGGCAGTTAGCCAAGACTGTCGTGATGTTTCTTCTTCATGAGGTTTTTTCTTTTAATTCAGTAAGGGAGATAAAATTGAAATACCTTCAAGGCAAGGTCACATCGTCTATGTTATGCACATATTTGCTGAGCCCAGGAAAAGGTTGATTGAATTCTTGTTCTCCTGTGAGACTTCCTCCATGGCTTGGGTTAAGTTACGTTGCCTAAAGTTTCTCTCCTGTAAAACAAGGGTGATGCGGGTTGATGCTTCCCTGTTTAACAGTAGGTTTGTTACAGCTAATTGCTTGGTGAGTGTTTAGTGCTGTAATTATGATCTGAGTTAAAGCTTTGCTTGTGTTTCACATCATTGAAAGCTCTTCCATAGAATTATAGCCTCTTGAATCAGGTATTAATCCTACTCAAGTACACTTAAAACAAGCATCCTGTTGTTTTTTTCAGGCTATTCTTTGTGGATGGGCTTTCATGTTTTATGTAGGGATTTTTCTAGCAGACTGTTATTGCTGCAGGAGATGTGAAGGGAAAGAGGATGTGCTAAGGCACAGAAATACTGAATAAGTACAGACCATTATCAGATAATCAATCATGGGGGGAAGGAGAGAGAGAAAAGCTAGTAACTGCAGCTTTTAATTTGGGTGGAAAAGGGCATAGGAGCTTTTATTAAATTAGTAGCACTTTGTTCACCGTGACCTGGACTTCAGGGTCTCACAGTGGTCATGGCCGATCTTAGGCAGGCAGAGATTTCCGATAGTCTATAAAGCTATTTTCTCTCCTTTCTGGCATGGGTTGGCACTGCTTATGCTAAATTTATAACCTTGTGGTGTGGGTCCTTCCAGGCAGCATGGCAGAGCTCACGTACTGGATCTGTGAGTTATGAATGTACCAGTATTGTTAATGTACTGTTCACAACTGGAATAACAGAGTTGACGGCCTTTGTGTTGCGGGAAACAGCTTATCATAATCTGTGCCCTTGTGACCTTCCAGCTGAACCAGCGCTGCTGATTCATGTTGCAAGTGACTCCTTGACAGTCACAGACCGTACAGTTAACCTTTTGGCATTAATATGCGCTGCAATTAGAATGGATTTATAGCCACCGTCCGGTGCCAAACCACAAATGTGATTAAATATTTTAAGAGTCTTCCCTTCAAAGCAAAAGGTAAATACAAAGTATGTGCGCTTGAGGAGAAAATGGACATCTGAGACTGGGTTTTTTTGTTACTGTTTTGAAGAACAGTTGTTCCCCTGGCATGCAGGTAGAAAAAGTTATCTCTGAAATCATCAAATCGGTGTCACGGAGTTTGGAAGGGCTGGGGTTTGCATGCCGAGTGGCTTGCTGCTGGTCTATATTTACAGGGTAGCAGACAGAGCAATCAAAATGGAAACTAAATTAAATAGCTAAAATATTTTATGTCAACCAAGTAGAGCATTTCCTCTCTGTGTTTTTCTGGAATGCACCAGCCCACATTGCTGCTCAAAATAAACAAGAGGAATAATGTGGTTCTTCTTTGAGAGCAGTTACTGCTTCTTCACAAAGGTAAATAATGAGAAAGGAAATAAGAATGTGAAACTCTAATAATTAGGTTTGCTTCATTAAACGGCTGCTAAATATTATCTTTACTGCAGACTTCACCTGAGAAATAACTCAGGGATGGTAGAAACACTTGGAGCTCATCAGATTTGCTCTAGTGTGAATATGTTCCAAAGCTTTTGCTTTGTTGCTGTAGTCAGGTGAGTAATTCATAGTTTGGTAATTCAGTGTTCAGCAGCAGAAATATTGATTAGTTGTAAGGAATTAGGACACAGGTTAAAAAAATCCCTGGCAGAAATTTCTGTTGGCTGACATTTTGTTCAGAGTTGAGTATAGTAAAATAATAACTGCTCTCCCTCTGTTTGCAAACACCATGTTCAATAGTCATAAAACAGGTGCTTTTGTTTATCACACCAACATCTACAGTTTCCCGTCTGTGCTACAAAGCATGACTAAATCTTCATTAAAGCCATGCACCACTTCTGTGATGCATGGGAGAAGTTTTATTTATGCTTTGCAGGAAGCAGACTTGCGTTACTTGCTTGGTTACAGAGTCCTCAGTGGCAAAGCAGGAAACAGTTCCCAAATCCAAGCTCTTCAGCTCCTGACTGCCAGGACTGTGTTTCTGCATCATTTCCTGATGTGCTGAGTCTTCCTCAGTCTTCCCAGTGTCAAAATGGCAGTGGGAAAGAAGTTGAAAATGGAGCAAACATTGTGACCTTCAAAGCTGCAGAGTGAAGCATTTGCACAATTGAGGATGCAGGATGCTCCAGGGTGCTTAATCCGTTCCTCCGAGGGGAGTCCTGGGAATGATTGCCAGGTTGGAGACTGACAGCTCCCTCTGGTCTCATTGAGGGATGGATCTGATGCGAGTGTTGATGGCCTTAGCTGTGTCTGATTTCCTCTCATTTCAGAGGATTTGGGTTACTTACTCCGTGCCAGCATGCTGTTCGCCATGTAATGTAGCTCTGGCATGGCTGATGGCATCCCAGAGCTGTGACGTAGACACTTCTGCTACAGAGAATGTGATCCTGAAGGTTTAACACAATTTCTCTTTTTATGCATTGTTGAGCCTCTCTTTTACTAACTGGTCAGGGAAGCTTGGCCACAAACAGGTCTCTACTAAAAACCCGTATCTCACCAAGGCTGTCTTCTCTTCCAGGTGATCCCGATGCTTCCCAAGCTGCTCTGTGAGGAGTTATGCAGTCTCAATCCCATGCGGGATAGGCTGACGTTCTCTGTGATGTGGAAGGTGACTCCAGAAGGCAAGGTACCTCAAGCAGCAGGCAGTCATCCTGCTAATCAGTCCTCCCTCGGTGGCCAGACCCTGCTCTTGCAAACAGGGTGGTAAAAATGCCATCCCTTAACACCCAGGTGGAGAGCAAAGGACTTGTTTGTGAGCAATACTGGAGGATGGTGGACTGTCCCTGTATCTTGTTTTACCGATGAGATACTGTGGAACTTCCAACTAGAATAATCTCACAACATAGTGGGGGAAGGAAGAATATTTGTATGAATGTCAGGAACGGAGCATTTCCTGCTCTTTGCCAGGTCACCCATTCGTTTAATGTTTTCCTGCAGCGGCACCTCACAGCTAATGCTTTGGGTGGGACTACGTGTCCCCCCCCACTCCAAGCCTGCCTTGTGCTCACAGGCAGTTGTGCAATGCAGTGGATGCGGGCAGTACCCCTCTGTGGCCTCTCTGGTAAATGGGCTATTTCATTCTTCTTCAGAGCTGCAAATTACATCGATCCAAACAAAGCGTGATAGCTCTTCAGCAAAGGCACAGCTCCATCCTCTGCATGTGCTATTTCCAGGGAGCAGTTGCGGAGGCTGTCTATCAGTGCAGCAAGCTGCCTTCAGCTGCCTGCCAGCTCTCCCCAGGTCTTCATTTCTCTCCCTGTTCCTCTCCCACACTCTTTGTAACCCTAACAATCTCTTCGGTGGTCACAGGGTCCTCTTGCTAATTGAGCAGGACTAAAGACTGCCACTACCAGAGGACTCGCCGATCTATGCGAAGCACGCTTTTTTTACTGGGAATTATTAGTTTTTCTAACCAGTGTTGTGCTCATGCACAAGTCTCTCTGTGGAGAGTATTTCTTGTGCCAATTTGGTAATTTTTCATAAAGATTAACTTTACATCCTTATTACTGTCCATGCTGCTCTAAAGGATACTGAATCTTGTTTTGTGCTTTAGCAAAATACAGTTGCAGTCCTATATCTGTATTTCTCCAACGAGTCCCTGCTGTGGCGCTGAGGTGGGTTTTATTTGCTCGCTGTGAAAAGCGTTCCACTTCCTATAGCAACAGCATGATTACCCATGGGGCCTTCTAATAGTAGCTACTTGGTGGGCCTTTTATTGATGCTGAGTGGTCTTTGAACAGCTAATAGTCCAGTCTTAATGAAAAAAACCTTTTAATTAAATCTTGCCTCCTGTCCCCTGCAATACATACGTTATTGGCTTTTCAAACAGCGTTCAGACCAACCCTGTCTGACCAGTGGGAAAACAGAGGAGCTGCAAAGAGACCTGCTCAGGGAGCTAATCTCTGGAGGAGCAGTGGTCTGGGCCATGGCCATGCTGCCCCTTAGAGAGCAGACTGCCTACTGCCATCTCGGCAAACTGGTTTCTCTCAGGATGCCTTTCAGGACTGCAGTCCTAACTGAGGTCACTTGATTTAAATACAAGGTGAAGGCTGGAGAAGAATTTACTCCTTCCAAGAGGAAAAGTGGTTGTAGGGGTTTTGCCCAGCAGGGCATTCTTGTAAGAGCTTATCTGCGAGTTGGGACAGAAAGTGTCTCCGGTGTTTCTAGCTGTTACTACAGCCTCATCTCAGTGTAAGCGGGATCACATGCTCTCCCACGCTCTGCTGGGTGAAAGGGAGGAGAGTCAAAGGCCCCAGCGCCGGTGGTGGAGAGCCATGAGAACACTGGGGTTGAGGACAGGACATTCCTTAGTGAGGGATGCATGAGGCTGAAGAGCGCTTCATCGCGCTGCGTGTGCGCAGTGGTACCGTAACCTTGAGCTTGCAAAGCAGAGCCCGACAGCACGACTAGAGGTGAGGGCTGCTCTGAGCTCCTGCTGTTAACTGTTCCAAAGCAAGAAAGTCTAGAGCTAAGGCATCTTCCAAGGAAAAACCACGCATATTCCTCACTTGAATAAGACTACTGATAAGGTGTTGGGGTTTTTAATTCTTGTCTCTTTTAGAAAAACAATGCCGGGCTCAGCCCATTTTGGAATACAGGCACTTTCTTGTTTCTGTTGCTTTTGGGCCTGGAGTTTTTATCTTCTAGTTTTCCATGAGTGTAACAAAATGTTGCCTGAGCAGCCCTGCACATAGCTCCATGGACTCCAGTGGGATAGTGTGACATGATGTATCTGAGATGAATTTCCAAGGGCAGAGGCGTTAACCATATTGTTGCATCTGTGCTGTTCTTCAGAAGCAGAGCTGGGCATTTGTAGGAACAACGTAGCACGTTCTTGTTCAGATGCGGTCAACAGAAAGATATTCGAAAACAAACGATGCAACTCGTCTTCTTAAGTTATTGCCTGCTGATGTTTGAAGCACAGCCCTGCTGGTTCCTTCTACCAGTGAGGAAAAGAAATTGCTTCAGTCTGAAACAACCTATACAAACAATGTGTCTTCCAGGCTCAGAACTGTTGTTGTCAGCCAGGACGTGATACAGACACTGCCTTGCATGGAGAAAGTCCTCGGCCTCGTGCACAGCGATGTCACACCCTCAGAGAGACCCGTACCACCAGGGACTGTGCTAATGGGAGGGTTTCAGCTGAGCCACGCTGACTGCCATCATGATGTGCTGGGAACTACAGATTTTTCTCAAAAGCAACCAGAATTAGGGGAAGCCTTGACATAACCCTAGAAATGTCTCAGATACTGGTACTCTGCCTGGCATCTGGGTGCACCAGGTTTGCTGTGATGGGGGATATCTTGCAGACCGGTCTTGTGGGCTAATCCTTGTAATCTCCAAGTCCCAGCTCACAACCTCCAAATGTTGCTTCTCCGCACTGCTTCACCCATCCATCAGCCATGGCACATGGCCCAGCCAGCCTTGTGCGGCTTTCCTTGCGGAAGCAGAGCTTTCCCACTCCTCTGGTGGGGTTTCCAAGACAGGAGACAAGACTGTGGTTACCCTAAGTCTGCCTGGATGGCCACTGAAGGCAGAGACAGAGGGCATTTCCAGGAAATGTTTGGAGTTAAGTTAGCCTGCCACAGCAAGGCTCTGGCAGCTAAGTCTCACTCTCAAGAGTCTGGCAGCTCTGCTCACTGCTCACAGGGATTAGTGGACCCTGTGCATCAAAAACTCCATTCCTTGTCTGTTTTAAGTGTTTTTAAAGCACCCAGGCAACCTTGGTGAGAAGGTGTTTATTTGGTACATTATCAAGAGACCTCTCGGGGTTGTCACTGTCCAGTTTACACTTGTTAGAGCTGTTGCAAGAATGGAAATTGGGTGCTCTGCATCACCCTGCTTGGTTGCCTTTGAGAGACCAAGAGCAGAAATAAAAGTTGTTTCATATCTGCTAGTAATGGACCGCTTATCCTGATGCTTTGCCCTAAATGTGGCCTGCCTGAGTTTGACATTCTAGTTATATTTTCGGGACCCAGTATGCTGCATCTCTCACCTTACAGGGAAGTGAGCTGAGCTCCAAAATATTTGGCCTCTTCTAAGCAAGCAGAAAGATGACATTTTGTTGAAAGATTCAAGTTCAGACAGCAAAGTGGAAATCCGGTCCATTGCTTCCTGCAATGGACATGGAGACCTCTGGGAAGCCAATGGCAGAAAGCACTGTGGTAGCCTCAGAGATGACTTTCAGCGCTAACCTGGGGCCTGGGGAAAGTGCCCCCCTTCACAGTTAACCCTTCTGGTTTGTGCCCAGTCCTTAACCCTTTTCAACACGCAGGTACACGACGGAATTGACTCACATACTTTATAAAGCAAAATGAAAGTGCTTTCCAAACACTAAGTATTTAGTGTGGGATAACATAACAGCAGGGGCCAGAATTTATAATGACCTTTGATGCAGAAATTAATACCTGGAGCCAGAGGAACTAGCAGGGAAATAGAAGTAGTGTCTGAAAACATTTGAACAGGAAGTTGGAAGAGCTGCCTATTACAACTGGAGGGTGAGTAGAAGTGCTCAGCTCAAATGAAGGCTGCTCAGCCTTGCTCTCAGATTGTTTCAACAAGGAACACCACCACCTTTCTGGTGCCTGTGTACCATCCGTGTCTTACTGAAGTCTGGAGTATCTCTATTGCCAAGCAGCTAATAGTCTTCAACTTACTGGAAGTGGATTATTTAAAGAGCAGTGCAGCCTCTTCCACACCAGAGATCGTGCTCGCTTAGTATCGGGAGGTTTTTTTGGGTCCAGCAGCTTTCATCAGATGTCACTGGGCTACAGGATATGGATCCCCCATCGCCACAAGAGGCTGGACCACATTAAACAGGATGCAGCAGAGCGCAGAGCAGGTCGTGCCAGCACTGTTGCAGCATCTCTGTCGAGCTTTGTGACCTTCCCTTCTTTTCTTCATCCTTGGCATAGAGAAAGGGGCACACGCAGAATAACCATGAGCTGAGGGTCAGAGCACTTCACAGTGCAAGACATGACTTGCTGCATCTCTGCTATTAGGATACTTTCTGATTAGAAATGAGCTTAAATGCCCTGTGACTTTCAGAGCTCTGAGCTGCTGAGTTATACTGCGCATATGTTCTGTGGGGCATAAGGGAGGGAGGCAGCAAAGGTATCTTGGGGATCAATCCTTTCCTGTTAAGAAGAGGGTTTGCCTTTCTGAAACAATGGCCTTGATGAGTGTGTCTTAGAGAGAGCTGACTGTTCTCCCTGGACACCGTCACTTGCAGAATTTACCTTGTCCGGTTGTGCTGATGAAGGGGTAAGGTGGTGCTTGTAGCTAAGGCAGAATTACAATTCTCCATTCATTCCCTGAGCGCTTGTGCTTAGAATGGTTTATCACAGACTGCATCCATCTTCAGAGCCCTCAAGCCAGTGCTCTTGACTTTCCTGAAGATCTTTATGCCCTTATGCTCTGTGCTTTCTCACTGGCTTGGTGAGCGCTTGGACTCTGTTACATATCCCATGTGAAAATGGATTTTCCTTTCTGCTTTAAGACATGATTCTGAATTGCTACATCTACATTGGGATTCTGTTATAGAATTTAAAATCGGAGTGGCTTCTGGTTTAAAATAAAATAATGTTATAGGGATTTATAGATTATTTTCCTCTAGATTCCAACATAGTTTGGAAGCTCAGAAAGGTTCCTGGCTTGAGTTTGGGCCTAGGACCATTGACATGCTTGGAGAAACAATAGGTCAGTGACTGGCCATCTCTCCTCCAGACCTGCCAAAGTCCTACTCAGGCACTTTCACAAGTGCTAGTGAGGCGTTGGGGTCCTGCAGTATTGGAGGAGTATTTTAGGGCCAGCCCCTGGTACCCGGCTGGCCACGTATTAATCGAAGAAGTGGCATGCAATCTGCTGTGGTTTAGAGATACAAGATCCTTCTTGGCATGTGTGTAGATACACGTGTGTAGATCTGCCTGTTGCCACGCCTGCACCCGGTAACGTTTGAGTCAACTGGCTGTTTTCAACTCACAGCTGGGCTGTAGCTCTTAGGAGTTCTATGAAAGAGGAAAATTGTGTAGAGGAGAGAGGTCCAAGCAGTTCCTATGTGATAGAAAGACTTTACTACGCATGTACACATTATTAGACACCAGAGAATCTATTTGGGCAAGGGCCTTCTGGTGGCCTCAGTATGAGAAGATCTTCACGTAAAGTTCATGGTCAGTGGTGAGGTCTGGTGTCATTTCTTCCAGTGTTTGTACAACTTCCCAAGCTTTTGTGGACTGGAAGAGTAAGTCCTCAGATCTATTTACACTTTCCAATTTTGCAGATCCTTGATGAATGGTTTGGGCGGACAGTCATCTGCTCCTGTGTGAAGCTAAGCTACGACCATGCACAGAGTATGATTGAAAGCCCTGGGAAGGTGTTCTCATCTGAAGAACTTCCTCCTGTCTCCCCTCAACACTCAGTCGCCGAGATCCAGGAAGCTGTGCTGAACCTTCATCGAATCGCCCAGCACCTCCGCAAACAGCGCTTCGTCAGTGGTGCTCTGCGCTTAGACCAGGTGAGTGAATTCAGCCCCTGTAAGGGGCTCCCACTCCAATGAGGCAATTTCATGTTGTATTCCCTAAGACTTCCCTGATCAGTCTGAAAACTCGAAGGGGAAGGTCAAGGCTGGAATAGAAATGCAGGTTTGTGTCCCAGTGTCTTCTTAAAAGCGGCATCAAATTTTTTACCAAAAGCACTAAGTAAAGTAGGATCAAAAGAAAAAAGTTCCTGTTTTTTAAGGAGTGATCCATCTTCCAACATTTTTCAAAATCCTAAAACCCTGGTGCAGTGGGTAAGTAACTTACACAGTGAAACAAACCATGATTGTGTCATTAATTACCAAGCAGTTCAGATACCCTTAGTGCACATTTCACTGTGAAAGACTCATCCTCCACATCCATTTATGTGCTTGCAATACTCACGTTTTTCACAGCTTTCATAGCAGTTCTCTGAGCAGGGAAAATGACTAAATGTTATCTAAGCTAATACTTACAAGTGTTGGGTGTGTTTCAGAGAAAGAAATACTAGCGAGGAGGTTTTCTGTCTGGGGTGATTTAAATAATCTTGTATCAGTTGTGGTATATGTCATTTCTATTTTACAAGGAGATCCAGATATTTTAGACTATCACAGCAAAAATACTCTTACATTTGAGGTTCAGCTGCTCTGAGGTGGGCAGTTTTTGTGGATAGGAGGTTCCAGTAATTGATAGAACTTAGTGGCCTTCCTGAGCAGGAGACAAAATAATCTCTTAATATAAGGAAGCTCTATTGTTTCATTTTGCAAAATGAGCATGAGTCAACATAAGGATATTGCTGAGAAAGAAGGTAGTGTATTGAGATGTGTAAACAGGACTATAGTATGTAAGAGGTATGTTGTAACCCTTCCCTTTCACTTGGTGTTGTCGTGTTGTCTCCAGGGGCAGGAAAGTCTTAATTTTAGACCAATCATTGCAGAGCAAAAGAGCAATGAGTGTCTGTAATCTGCAACCTTCCCCAACAGAGCCTGTGGCTTAGTCCGGCAAAACTGTGAGGAGGAAGCAATGTTCTCTTCCCCATGTCTAAGATGGACAGGATGAGACATCTGTATCTTGAATTTCAGTAGAGGAGATTGGGGTTATACTTTAAGATAACCTCTCTGGTGTGAGAACCGTGGTGTCTATCTTGCCTACATCTGTTGTAGGGGCACTTAGAGGACTGATTAGGCGCACGTAAGCGAGCCTGGAGCAAGGGTATTTCCTCAAGGTCCGTTCTTGCTCAAAGGAAATAATCATTCTTAAAGTTATATTCAAATAATTTTTGGAAATCAAACTCCCACTTTGAAGTCCTACAGAGTTTGCATAAGCCTTTATTGGAACGGAGGCTTCCCTGTAAGGTTTACTGTACGCTGGCTAATAAGCTGGGCTTTTATTCCCCAGCACACTCTGAATGCTAGGGAAACATAAAGACCCAGCCTTTGCACTTGATGAGCTAACTGGGAAGCCTTGTAGATGTCTGGGTTGGAACAACAGTCCATGGTGACTGGGAGCTGTGGCCCAGGAAGGTCACCAGCTGCATTCCACAAGTCACACTTAGAGTGTAGCGCTGAGCAGTCACCGTGTGTGCCCAATTTGAGTAGCTGTTATCAAAGTAACCTAAGGGAAAATATGTTTAAAAACAGTTGTGAAATTTTCAATGGATGGATTTGGCCAGGGAATTGTCCTGTTCCAGTGATACCCTGTAAAAGATGAGTGGTTGGTTTGCTCTGTGCTGTTACAGAGAAGCCATTAAAGAGAATGTATTGGAGCATCATTTGTGAGATGGGGGTTAAAAGCCAGTGCTAAGGGCACCACTGAGGGCTGATTGCTACTCAGCCTAATTCCTAACCAATGTGATACACTGAATTTTATCTCACAAGCGGCACTTTATGCTGCGCAGAATCTCTCCCCTGGCAAAAGTGTCAGAGTGAAAGTAATGGTCTTGGAGAAAGAAGTATATTTTAGTTCAAGGGACACTTTCACCATACTTACTCTTTTCCAGTACTGCCTTTATAGTTGTATTTTGATAAGCTACACCCTCCCCAGTGCATGGAGGAAGCCGTTACTGTCAGGCCTGAGTATGAACAGTATGTGAGTGGCGGCTGTGTGGACATGGCCAGTGGCATATGGCCGGACAAAGCAATCTGTAGCTTTTAATAGGAGATGAGTCCCTCTGCCTTGGCTCCCTGACTTCCCTGAGTTCCCATGGATGCAGTTGTACGCTGGGTCCGACTTCCAGCGCCAAGCGAGCAAGCAAGGGTGGGTCCAGATGGGAAACACACCTTTCTAATCACTGGACCTCTCACTGATTTCCTGTTGAGTAATGTAAATCCTGAACAATGGAAGACAAACTCCAGCAGGAAACCAGGGGCAATGAATTATCAGATTCCAAATAAATATGTGAGCGAAGGAAATGATCATCCCACGGTCTTAAGGGAGGGGGTGGCTGGGCATGGATGACTCCTGTGCTTTTTTTTTCCAAGGGGTGTGAGCCCTCTTCCTATACATTGCATTATGTTTGAGAGGTTCTACTTTGGGGTCACTCTTGATGGAACAGTGATGATTTTTTTTGCTTACGTTCATCCTGCCGTTTTTCAGTGTGACATGCTCTTCTGCTTCCTGTTGGTATTAAGAAAATCATCGGGGGAAGAATCTCCCGTCCTACTTTGCCACTGGCTGTGGTGGCCTCGGGCTGGTGTTCTCCTTGCCAGCCTCAGTTTCCACTTTGGAATGACATCAATATTCCCCTTAACACCTGTATAATTTGGGGTTTGATTCCCCGAGATGAAGAACATCTCTCAAATGAAGCCATTCATGAGCCTATCTTTGTAATAGCAGAAATACCGGTTGGCCAGGGAGCCCCTCACACCTGACATAGGGTAGCTCTGGTAAGATGCAGCAGTGTCAGGCTGGCCGTGCCATGGTGAGGGGAGCATTTCCTGTTTGAATGTCATTGCTGAATTTTTATGACCTAATGTGAGAACAGCATCTGCTCACCCGTGGTTTTATCTTTTAGCAGTAATTTTAGAAGCGGAAATCTCTGTAGCTCAACAGATGAAGAATATATTATATTTTTTTAATAACTTGGGAATTACATATCTGGGTCACACAGAAGACCTTGAGACAAATTACAGAGATAGCACACGGTCTTCAAAGCTTGGGATTTGTGGATTCAGTGTCACTATATCTGTGTCTCTTTGGGGATGTGTAATTTTGAATTCCAACCTCAGTTCGGTCCTGGCCGTGGCAACCTACGTACCTGCCACTCATTCCGCCCCCAGCTCCTTTCTGTAGAGGAATCCTGCTGTGTTGGATCTTGGGTCTGAGGACCTTCATTGCCACCAGAGCCACACATCTCTCACTCCACGGGATCTTGCTGTCCCCATAGGCCCCTTCTAGGGCTTTTTCCCTAGAACATGGTTTCATGTGCTGCCTGCCAGCTTCCTAGCTCCGGAAGGCAGCTGAGCACTGAGTTTTAGAGGTTTAAAGTCTTTGCACCTTCAGCAGCTAAGGAGCTTGTGAAACTTTGTCCACGCAGACAGAGATTAATGTATTTCTTTTCCTTCGCATTTGGAGCTGCAGCTTTTAGATGTAAAGGCAAGAGGTGCCTTGTACTGTGGCTTTGAGAAAAAATGTTCAGATATTTACAGTATTTCTTCCTCCCCCAGCCTCCTTCCTGCCCAGGACCGTGAGCCCCCACCCCTGTGCTGTCCTCTCGCAGCTCTTGGTGCACCCGCACTGTAAATTGGAGCAGGGAGCTGACCTGGTTTAAAAACCAAAGTGAGCACAACCCACAACTTTCCTTTTTTTTCCTGGCCAGGTTACTTTGAAGCTGGATTGCTTCCCCAAACCACAGCTTTTAGAAACACCAGCCAGAGAATCAGATAGAAACTTGCTTTCAACAAAAACCATCAAGTTTGCAGAAAAGCTCCTTAGCTCAAGCCTGCCTACAGGAGACTTGCTGATAAATGGTTCTCTTTTTGGCCTCAACAGTTTATAAATGAATCACGAGGACAGATGCCTACAAGAAGACAGGTTAAAAAGGATTCTTGTGCGTATTTAAAATTAGAATACCCCGGGATGCTGATCTGTCTCTATGACAACTGTCTGTGAGCTGAGCGGTGGCTTTTGTTGTGACGGTGATTCTGCCTTTGCCAGCGCACTTACACCTGGATGCTCAAAACATTGGCATTGACCAAAGTTCATTGTGAGAAGAACCCAAAATGCATTTGCATTAGACCAGTTAATGGCATTGAATTATTTGCTAGAATAGCTTCTCTCACTGTTTTCTGCGCAACAGACGTTCAGCTTTGCAGGTGTGTGCGAAAAGGGAAGGAAAAAAGGATTAAAATGGCAAGGATGAGAATGTTACGCAAATGTAAGGGTTGAATTGCTAGTGAAATGGTCTCGCTTCTGCTTTCTCCCAGCCTGTGTGCCATGCTACTGTCTCGTTGTCTGAGCAAGGGTTGCTCTTCCTCGTGGGTCTCTATTGTTTTGAATAGCTTAAAGATAGTAAAAATTGTACTGTTGTAGCTGTGTACCACATTGGAGTCCTTACCTACGGCCTTGTCCAGTGGCTGCTGGGGATAAGGAAATAAGAGATCTTTGAGAATAACTTTGTTTAATTAAGGTTGGTGGGACTCCTGAAGTAATAGAGTATTGCTGCTGCAGGAAGCAAGCACAAAGACTCCAAACACCAGAATGTGTTCAGAATGCCAGCTCCGAAACACCCATACTGCATATATTAACCAGCTCTGTGTGGTTTTTGAAGCTCTCAGAACTGACTCTGCCTACTTGATGCAAACAGCTCTGAGAAGTTGACTCAAGCCATCCACACGCAGAAAATGAGGAGGAAGGACGACATTGTATGTGCAGGATGTGCCATTGTATGTTGGGAAATTTCGCATTTAGTTGTGGTTAATGGGATAGGACAGAAACACATATTTTTAGACAGTAGCTCCTGCTAATGCTACTTAATTGGAAATCTCAAGAGTTAGAGATTAATTAGCATCACCATTAAAATTTTCCAATATGAATGACTGCTGGAAATAATTACGGGAAATTGTTTTGTCATATTTGCTGCCTCGTATTTGTATAGTAAGCATTCTGCTCTTCTTGCTGTGTGGAGGTAGTAAATGTTTCTACCCTGATTAAACAGTCACTGCGTGCAAAATACAGTATATTAATATAAAGATGGAAGGCACTTTAGTTTGGAAGAACTGTTTTGATGGGACAGCAAAGGGCTATAATAACTGAATAACTGTATGCGCATGTTTTCCCTACTAGTGTGATGTGAATTTATGTCTTAAAAAGCTGTTGGGGCAGGAAGGCCGTCCTGGCTTGAGCACTCCCTGATGTGATGCTTAGGTATTCTAGCCACGGCTGCTGTATGTGCTACCCCTGCACACTCCCAGTGCACGCACCTTTCTGGGCAGGAGTAAATGGCTTTGCCCCGACCCCTGACTCGTGGCTGCCTCTGCATCTCTCCGGTGAGTGTGACTTTGTTGGGTTTTTGACCAGTCTCAAAGAGGGACTCCTGGCACTCATCACCTGCGATGTGACATTGGTATCGAATTCATCTGGGATTTGGTTCCCTCAGGGCGTTCCCTGGTCAGGTGTGTACCCAGGCACTTGCTTTGGCCCAGGAGAAAACCCAAAAGGCGCATTTGTAAAATCCTGAAAACTCACACGATACCTGCTGAAAGATGCCGTTACAGCAACAGTGCGTGAATGTGACAGCCGAGGCAGGGTGGGCTGTTTGTGTGGTGCTGGAAGATAAATGGAAATGCAGACTGACAAGGAGCTTTCATTATTCACTTCCTATCACAATTCCACCATTGTCTGCTCCTTCTCTTTGATGTCTGGTTAAAGAGACATCACTGATACCCAGAATGGGGACAGCAGGTGCTATACGATCATTATGGCTAGTTGCTTATACTGCGTGATACGTAAGGCAGCTGGGGGGGATGTTGGATGTGTTTGGAGATTAATTTCCTTTGGGGATTTTATGTCTTTTGCATAGCCCCAGTTAATACGTCAAAACGAGCCTCTAAGGCCACAGCTTTCTGCTGGGGGATACTGCTCTTTCCCACAGGAGTAATCGAAATGCATTTGCAAAGGTGCGTTAGTGAAGTAGGAATGAATTTCACAATGTCTTTCCTACAATACCACAGGGGAACATGGTACTTTGTAGGCAAATATGAAACGTCATCGTAGTCATCAGGAGCAGCCAGTGGCTCAGGGTGGGCAATTTGCTCATGCACCAAGGATGCATGTAAGATGGAGGAGTTGGAGGCTTGTGTTATGGAGAGGGTCTGTGTTGGCTGAGCATATTTCTGCTTGCATGGGGATGTTTGCATTGCCAGTAGGTTTTAAAATATTTTGATTAAATTAGGATTTTGAGTGGAAAGCCCTCAGAATCTAATCTTTTGCCTTGGGATTTTAATGAAGTCCTCCCAGGGGTGTGAGTAGGATTGATGTCCTCGCACACGTCCCGCCGTTCCCTGATCGTTCTTTTAGAGCTGAGCAGCTGTGTCCCAGCAGGAGCAGGTGGTGAAGTGGTTGAGCTGGCTCCAGCAGGAGGGGGGAGACGGACACTGGAGCGCGGGGCTCGGCTGTAGAGCATCGTGCTGGGAGCTACTGCAGCCAGATGTCTGGGCAGACATGGCTGGGAAGGAGCTCCCCACACAGTGGTGCTCTGGCATTAATTTGCCATCAGTAATGCAAGAGTGGGTTATGACTTTATTCTTCCTGGAGTAAGTATTCCAACCACTAGCTCAGATATTCATGTTCTCCAGTTAAGTGCGAGTGTTTTTCTTCTAAACAAACAGCTTAACCCTTACGTTTTATTAAATCTACCATAGACCTGCAAGCTCAGAAACTTCTCAAAAAAAAAAAAAACAAAGGGTCTTACACTTTAATTTTGAGATGCTGTTTGACACAGCAACAGCTGCTTTCATCTGCCAGCCTCAGGGCAAGTATCAGAAGGGAGGCCGGCTCCATCCTTCCAGGCAATGGGAAGGGCATGAAGAGGTGAAGCAGTTGCCTGAGCTCATGCAGTGAGTCAGTGGCATAGCTGGCAGGACAGCCTTTTCCTGATTCCCAGGCCAAATCCAGCGCCTTAGGCCAATGCTGACCCTTCTCTTCCTCTCACATTTATTACTGACGGCTATTGAATAAGAATCGGTCCATTTTGTTTCTGCTTTTTATCGCTGGCCAAATTAAGGTTGGGATTTTCTATCCCAGTTCCCCAGCAGGTACTTCCCACGGTGCAGAGCAGAGGAACAAGTTACACCAGCATGAAGGGCTGAACTGTGGCCAGCGCTTCTCTGCGACACACAAGCGATCAGCGTGTTTCACAAGTGGGCTCCCTCCCCAGTCCTTTCAGATCTCAGGCTTTGCCTACATGTGCCAGGACCTACATGTGCCAGTGTGCTGCTATCCCATGGAATTCTCTCTTGCTCGAGTGGGACAGGGTGGCAGTGGGCAGTAACTCATCGTGCTTTCCAAATTTCTTGGCTGCTTCTACCAGGCGAATCCAGTTGGTGAACAGCTATTGTGGAATTGTGGTGAGCTGGCAGTCATCAAATGCTGTAGGGTTGAAGTTGTTTGCAGGTACTCCAAATTCACAGGTGAAGTAGACACCTCTTGGTTTCCTGGACAAGCTGGACACAGATGGGTCTTGCCCATGCTCGTATGTTAGGCAGCCTGGGGTCACCTGCTCAGGGACCTCAGGCAGAGCCGAATAGCATCTCTAGGGGAAAAGCAGGCCATCTGCAGCAGGTGGTGGCTTAGTGTGATGGAATGTGTCCCAAACGTGAAGCTGATAGCTAAGGTGAACAGAGAATTCAATGCTTGATCCAGCTGAGCGAACCACTCACTCAGTGGTTTTTGAGGTTGGTAGGGAGAGAAGTAGTGGCTTCTGCTGATTATATTGAAAGATGGATGGAAAAACTGGTTCTCAATGAAGCAAAAACAAACTGGTTCTTCAGTGTCTCTGATAGCAAGACAGATAAAACCCAGGAAAACGTGTTTGTGTAGCGGTGCATGTGGGGTGAGTGCTGGGAGGAATTTCTTATTTTACATTTTCTGCTGAGGAAACAATCCTTGCACCAAGAGTCTTGCCCTCCAGTTGATGGTGTTTTTCTTCCCCAGCAATGAACAGACATCATCAGAAGGTCTCTTGATGTTTCAGATTCCGTTTATCACGTATTTGAACAGAGACTTGACATGGGTTTTTTTTCAGGTATTAATTATAGCTGACTGCGTGGCTAATCTATCATTCTCCTTAGATGGAGCCACTGGGTGTTGAGTGATGTAACTTCAAATGTGATCAGTCTGCCATAGGTGAAGATGTAGCAGCTCTTTGTCAGAGCCAGTTCTGTTTCACCTAACAGTAAATGGAAGAAAGGCTAATTGTATAATGACAACAGACAACGTTTGGAAGGAGATGAAAGATTCAGACATTGCAGTTCTGTGATTTCTCATTTCAATTCCGAAGTGAGAGCAGGGGAAAAATCCTTGCTTTCCATGACCACAACTCATTTTATCACGTGTGTCTGGGCGTGATCATTCCTTCTGAGTCCTGGGATGTTTTATCTTTTCTCATCCGTAACATACGGATGCTGAAGTACAAAGAAGCTCAAAGAGCACCTGTGGTTTCCTTGTAGCCTCTGAAATGAGGCTACAGGAGTCTTAGCCAAGATCCCAACAGCTGAGCTGAGGACAGAGCTGATCTTGCCCTGTCTGAGGAAGCCTGCTGAAGTCCACTTTCAGGTTTATCTTTAAACATTCCAAGTCCAAGCCCACGTCTCCTGAAATTATATGCCCTGCTAAAGTTTGCAGTGATTCATTGTGGGTACATTTTGTTGAGCAACCTCTTGGTTTTGTTTTGAAAGCAAGTGGCTTTGAATCTGTCTTTAGTAGTCTAGATCATTTATCTTGCCCTTCTCTACATCTTCATATGGCAATAAGGAAGTTGTTCAAGCATGTGAGCATAATTCAGAGTGTAAATTTCCCCTGAATACGTAATTGCGTAAAATGGGACTGTGAAACATGACATCGCAGATAAGGTTGTTGGTCCACATTGCACTTTGTTTCTGAGATTTGTCCATACTTGAGATTTGAAAAAACCCTCCTGCTTGAATGTGCTCCTTCGTTGTGCAGTGCTGCGTTCGGTTGTGGGAGACACTGTGATTCCCGGTTGCGTCCTGCTCCCATCTTGAGGCACAAATACCCATGTCTCCCCAAAGATACGTATTCACAAGTTATTGCATTGTCAGTGCCTTAAAACCTGACAGTAGTGTTAAACTTTGCCCTCTGAAGGGAGTGTGTTCTCCAGGTTGGATCTAGGCTGGTAGCAGATATATTGTATTGTGCTAATTAGTTACCAACCAAGCTGGTAACAGTCTGTTGCCCATCTGTGACGGGCTACCATTAAATTGATGGCCGCTTAAAAACTAAGCAAGAGGCAGTGCGAAAGTAGCCTCAAGAGTTTGTTGGACCACAGTGGTTTGAGAGATTTCAGACATCTGGAAGAAACCAGCCATGCAGAATCACTGCAAAGGGGGTTTTATGGGTAATTCCTTTAAATGGACTTGAAAAACCTGATTCTGTCACATAAATAGGAACTAACCAAGCAGTCACAATTGTTTGCTTTAAAAAAAAACCCCAACAATCAAGCCTGAATTCACCAAAATTTAATTTGTGCCTTTCTTGACAATTGAAGTAAACTGGCTGCGTCATGGGTTTGATCCCTCTGTTCCTGCTTACCTTGGGGGACTGCAGAACTGGAGCGTATTGGGTGTCTCTTGGCAATGCAGAGGTCAGCCCTCCAACTGAGACATTCTCAGTCCTGTGAATCAACAGGAGGTTTTGCATCAGCTTTAAGGCTGCAGTTTCACCTCAATTTCAAGGTCTCTGTTTTAATCTCAAGACTCTCCTTTCTTTTCTGAGAAGAAACCTCGTTGATTGAGGTAGCACTTTGCTTCTGATTATAATGTTAGAGTAGAACCTGACCTACAATATTAGGGAAAAAAATGCTTAAATAGCAAAAATGTGATTTAAAAAAAAATGCAATTTATTAAATGATTTCTCTGTCAGTGATGTGTTTAGCAGGTATAGAGGACAGAACGAACTAAAACAGGCTTTGGCATTTCAGAAAGTGAGTCATTTTTTCTGTTGCATCATGTATAAACTTTTTCCTTCTCATGTATGTATGGTTGAAATTACTTTGAGGTTTTGAATTTTCACTTCAGCTCTCTGTTTTTTATTATTTTCAAACATTACTGAAAGTGATGGTTGATAGTCTTTAATACTGCGCTCGCATGCCATGCTCTTCAGTTGTTTTTTTGAAATAAGCCAGTGGGCAACATGTAAGTGGTTAAATGAGCCAGGGAGTTATTGGTTTCTCGTGTTTAAGTAAGAGTAAGAGGTAGGTGTATTGATAGGATCTGTAATGTGGTGCCAAAGGCTGCTGCTGTCAAATAGCCTTTAAGCAGGGGACCAACCTTGAAATCCTTGTGCCGTGTGGTCCTCTCTTTTCAAATTCTCAAGAAGCATTTGTACAGGTTCCTTGAAATCAGTTTAAAGACCGTGAACATGGTGCTGTTGCAACCAGCTGAGACAGCAGACAGAGGAGTTTTTTTCTTAAAATAGTGCAGAACAGTACAAAACTCTGTGGGCTGAACATCCCACTCACAGGGTCATCTTGTTCTTGGGTTTGTTCAATCCTCTTCTCACCTGAGCTCTGACGTTCTTCATGCTGGAGGAATGCTATTGCTTAGTGTCCAGGAGTTTTCAGATAAAGTCTAGAGCAGACAGTGAATACTGAGAGAGGCCAGACAGAAATATGGCATCTAAACGGAGTTTCCATAGGTTGGGCCCAGCACAGAAGTCAGTTGGTCTCCACATGCCAGGACCAACAAAATGATGTGCATGCTTCTTGGGATGAAGAAATCCAGCAGATGGAGGTGTGTCAAACCTTCCCTTGTGTGCCCACTTTGTAGGGAGAAAGCGGCTACTCCTTAGGATGAACTTGATGACCACCTTCCTTTGAGTTCATAGCTGCCATCTGCAGCTGAGCACTGCAGGGAGGAGAGGACTTGTCCTAACCCCCAAGTAGTTTGGGCAAAGTAAGGTCACCTGGGCTTCATACCTCAGGAAAATTGGTGAAAGCCAGGCAGCTTCTACAACCAACTTTCTTCCGCTGGTGAGTTTCTTGCAGAGCTTTGGCTTGCTATGTTGCAGGCCTGGTTTGTCCTTGCTCTTGTTGTTTGGTAGGTCTGTAGTTTGGTTCAGACCCGGCACTGAGGATCAGTGATTTAGCTACAAGTAGCCTTTGTAATAGTGGTAGCATGGTGATGGGTATAAAATACAATTCAGAGGAGGAAGACTTGCTGAAAAGAGCTTAAACAGCAAAGAAATGGGTTCCACAAGCATTTCTCCCAACCCTCACTAATTTTCATTTTGCAGAAGTTAGGTTCGGGGAGGGTTGTTTTTACAAGCGTGCAGTTTCCCGGTCTACCTGGTTTCATTAGAAACTGGCTTGATCTTCAGTCTTGGCAGATCCCATGAGACTCCGTGAGATCTATTAGATGGGTCCGAGGTGACTCTTTGTTATGAGAGTTCAGCATTTCACAGCTTGCTGAATGTTGGCCATGATAGTGCAGTGTCTGGGATGTGCTGTGTCGAGGCTGCAGTTGTTATGGCATCCTGGAAATGTAAAGCTGGAAAGGGCTTTAGAAGATGATCCTTTCCTTTTCCTGGCAATAGCAGAAGCTCAGCTGGCAGTGGTCCTGTGCCATGTTTCTTGTTGCTTTGTCACTGAGCCTTTGTAGCTGCTGGGACCTGTGTAGCCAGAGCAAGTTCCTTGTTGACTTGCACCCACTCGGCCATGCAGGTACAAAGTGTGTGGAAGAAGTTTGCCCTCGGGCCTGTCCCTCACGTGTCCCTGATTAGTTATTGCCTGGAATCTGAAATACTAAAGGCCTGCAGAAACCTCGCGAGGAGCTCAGCCAAGTGTGCCAAGGTCCTCTGGGGTAGAGTTCAGCAGTCTCAAGGGTTCACCTGATTACAGCAAGGTAGTCATGCAAAGTGACTCACAGGAGATTATCTTTAATGTCATCGAGCATTTCTTCTCATTACAGTTGACCAAACAACCTGCTGGCTGCTGTTGTAACGGGGTTTTACTTGGAGCTGCAGCGTTGCGTGGTGCGGAGAAATTCCGGGATGCGAGATGCCCTCTAGTGCAGGGCAGGCAGCATAGCTCGGCTCTCCCGCGCCTGGTGGCATCGCCACCACGCCGGGGGCAAGTGGCACGGCTGGGCAATAATCGGAGTGGACAAAGCCTAGCAGGGAGCTTTGCTCTTCAGCTTTAAGTGGGGATTTCAGCCTTAGGTTGGGTTTATGGAAAGCAATGTGAGGTTTGGTTTAGAGAAGGAAAAAAAAATGAAGTAGTCCTTTCGAAAAGCAATTTGTTTCTGCTTTCTGTGAGCAAGGCTTCCAAACAGACTCGGTCAGTTCTGCAGTATGATCAACAGGACTGGAAAAAAATACCAAGTGAAGTAACACAGTGGCTGTGGTAAACATGAACTGAGGCCTTGGAAGTAGCTAATGGCATACCACAAAAGAGTCTCCTTTCACCCACCACGGGCCGTGCCAGCAGCAAGCGCTGCCAGCGCTGGCGTCTAGCAGAGGAAAGCATCATTTGGCTCCCTTTTGGATTTCATTACTCTTCCTGCACTCCCTCCTGCTCGCAGCAAAAGCCTTTCCAGTTGTAAAGAAGTGAATTAACTCCCTTCGTGTCAGTGATGGATGAGGCGCTTTCTCCCCCTTCAAAGAGGCGAGCCGTGCCGGTGAATGAAGGCCAGTGGAGTTGAAAAGTCCAAGCGGAACAGGAGAGCCCGTGGGGTGACCCAGCTGTCAGGCAGGACACCCTGGGGATGGCTCCTGCCGGTGCCCTGCGAGCGGGGAACAAAAGCTGCTCTCGGCGCGCTCGCCCGGTCTCGAGGCTCATTTTTTGGTTTTGTCCTGCTTTCAATGGACTTGGGCACATCCCTTAACACACAGCAGCCGTTTGTGCGGGGTTCGAGAAGCCTCAAAGGCTTTCAGGGGGTGCTTCTCCACCCTGCACAAAGGAGACTTAGCACGCCGGTACTTGGGAGATCTCCTTTCAGGCGTCCATGGCTAATCATATTAAAGGTGACCTTGTGGGCAGCGCTTTCCATTGTTGCCATATGTTTTGTCCAGTGCTTGAGTGATGTTGTGCATTGGAATGTATTCATGCGTCATCTAATTTAATCACCAGGCTTAATCCCCTCTCCTGTTCTACACTCTTAGAATTTACTGGCTCCTTTCTAGCCTCCCATGCATTGTCTGAGTCTCCTTCACAAGCTAATACCAATGCCTGGAGATATTTTTATTTATTTATTTACTTTCAGAGTGTATTTAAAAAAAATTATCTCAACAACAAACCCAGGAACCTCTCCAAAAGGTGAGCGAGCACAGTGCATGCTCTAGGAGGCTGATCCTTCGTCCCTGTGATCTTTTTCTTCCAGCTTTTCCATAGAGAAATTAAGGATTAGGCTCATGGGTTTAAAAAAACAAAACAAAATACTACGAATGGAAAAATGACTGAGAAAGCAGTGTGTCTCCTTTTAATATTGTTGGAATAAATAACTAATTTTAAGAACTTGACTGTCTCTGTAAAATATGGTGTTGGTTTCTGCCTTTAAAACTTACCGCATTGGTATGGACAACTCCAATTCCAGGACTGACCGGGCAAAATTAACCCAAGAAAGGCCCAAGTCCATCAATCTGGGAAACTGGAAAGTCTGATTGATGCAAAACCACTGCAAAAAACAGAGAGCTCTGCAAGAGCTGCCATGCTCTGCAGAAGCCAGGCTTTTGTAGGGAGCAGTGCTTTACAGGCTGTCTTTTAAGGATGATTTCTAAAGATTTTTCCAAGACTTCCCTGCACCAGCTGACTCTGCCGTGTGGGGAGGTATGTTAAAAATGGAAATTAGAGATTCAGTTGTGTTGTGACTTGCCTTAGGAGTAGATGGGGTCAGTCCCAGCAAGGGAAGGCAATGATGAGATTTTAGGATGATACATGATCAGGTGGCTAATCTGCAGAACTCCCAGGGGCAGGAAACCTTTTAATTTCCTTACACTTGCTGAGGCAGATTGTTAAATAAATACCTCATGCTTTGGTTCAGTTCTTAGATTCTCCTCTACATGCAGCATGCTGGTACCCACAACTCTAAACAGTGGACTACATCCTGGATGTCTTTGAAACCTTAAACATAGCTTGTACCAATTTAACTGAATTACAGCTTTGAGTTTCCCTGTGTGTGTGTGTGCGTACACAAGTTTCTTGAATTCTCACACATGAGCTTGCTGGTCTTCTGTGACGGTGTGTTATGGTTTGGGTTTGATAGGAGGAAGGAGGAATGATGTAAAAGATTGCAGATTTGTGACTGGTTTTAAAAATAGTTTTAAAATATTATGTATCTTCAGTTTGAAGAAATGCAATACTACTTGGAAACCACAACTACTGAACATAAACCATGTCGAGCCCCTTACATATGTTAAATAACAGTGCGGAATAGAGGGTTATAAACAGCCTGCTGTGCATTAATGCTGGAAGAAGATCACTGATCCTACCCTCCGTGCTCCAACCCGGGGATCAATAGGAGCATCGTGGGCTCTGACATCAATTTGGCACTGCAAAAATACTTTACATTTTACAATGCACCTTTTTAGTGTGAACCTTGCCAGAGCCCCTTCCGAAATGTCTACGTATAGAAATTGCTTCCTCGCTGAAATGCAGCCGTGTTAGAGCCAGAGGAAGACAGCTGGCCGTGGGTTAGCTGGAGGGCAGGGTGCCCGTCCCACTGCCGGTGGGCTCTGGGCTCGCTGGGACAAATTGCCTGGCCCCTGTCCACTCCTGCTTCCTTCTTTCCCTGTGACAGAGGAGCTGCGGGGTCCCTAGGAAGGCGTGAGCAGGAGCAGGTCACTGCCAGAGGAATTCTACAGAGCCACAGCCAGCCCGTCCCCAGGGGAGCCCAGGGGCTGCGCTAACAGCAGCAGCTCTTGCCGTCCATGGGAATGGGCAGGGATGTCCTTGGAAAGCTTTGTGTCTCGTGCACCGAGCAGCAGCACTTCGGCATGCCACAAGATTCAGTTAACGAAGGGAGAGGAGGTCAGGGCATGCAGCCCACCTATGCTGGGGAAGGAGGGAGCTGGCACTGCCGTGGCGGGATGCCGGATGGCATTTTATGGCGTGCAGTGTGTGGAGAAGATGCTCTGCGGAAGTCAGTGGGCTGAGTGTGTATGGCAGGAGATGCCTCCCCATCCCGTGCTGCTAACAGCACGGGGAGGAGAAGGTTTGGCCAAGGACACAGCACAGCTGCTTGCTGCCACAGCTGCTTGCTGCCTGCAGTCCCGGCAGGCTGTAACAAGCTGCAAGAGAGTCCAGATCATCCCCAGGGAATGAGCAAAGCTCGAGTCAGCAGTGCAAGGGCTGGACTTCTGGACTGCCAGGTATTTCACAGCAGCACCGCAAAGGATGGGGGAGAGTGGCATGGCTGTCAAACTGAGATCAGCCTGGTGTGATCAGGGTATTCTGCATCTTCATAGTCCTGGCTCCACTTTAATGGCTTGCAGATATAACTAAACCTAGAAATCCTGTTGTGATCTCTCTTGTTACCTGGCAGAGCCCTTATCATGTCGGCACAGGGGCTGTTCATATTTTAATGGGTTTATCTCTTGTATGGAGGGTATTACAAGCTTTCGTCTGTCTTCCAGTGCAACTCTACGGAAATCCCTCCAGGCATAAGGCAGTACCTGGGCACTGAATTAATCTGTGCTCCTGGGTTCTCACAGCTCCATTAGTGGCTTAGCAGGGGAAGCAGTTAGCATTAACAAACTTAAGAAAATAGGATTTGCTGTGCTTGATCTGTCCTCTGCTCCATGTATCCTCCCGACAGCAATGACAAAGGCTGGGCACGTTATGGGCAGACACAAAATAGTCATAGGGAACACACAGAATAGGCTGATTTGTAAAATGTGTATCAGCATCCTCCAAGGCTCTTGGGGGCAAAAAAAAAAGTTGTACTATAGTCGGGTGCAATAAGAGACACTGAACCATTTTTCCTCCTGCCACATGCACAGATACATCGGCAGCCCCAGCTCTTACCTTGCCTTTCCCTGTGGCTCGAGCCATGTGGAGGCAGCGGAGTGTCCTGTCCTCCTTTAGGTCCCCACTGCTTTGGGATTTGTCGCTGGCATGAGGCTGGGGCAGCTCTCAGAAACCATCCAGTGCTTTTTCTTTGTCCCTTTGCTTTTCATCAAACAAACGTGTACTGTTGCTGGTGTTCTTGTTCTGTTTTCCATTGAAGAAACTGCCTGTGAGCCGCGCTCTGTGTTTCCCTCGTGGTGCGACATGCATCAGTGGCTGGATCTGCTGTCTCTTTGGGAGCCGCTGACTTCCACAGTGCTGTTCTCTACTGACCATGGGCTCTCGCAGAAGAGCAGGGCCAAGCATGAAGCTAAACTTCATGCTGCTTAAAACTCGGGTCAGTAAATTGAGACCTTTCTTCAGACATGACTGTCAGGTGTCCAAAATAGCAGTTGGGGATAATGACATATTACCTGCACTACCCTCTAATAATGACATACCAAGCACTGAGTTTAGACAGGGTTTTCCACTTGGTTGTGTCACTTTTCATCTAAAGGAAGCATGGAACACACTGATTGCTTTCCGTAAGTCTTTCTGGCGTACCATTTTGGGACAGCAAGGCCTTACGGATCTCCTTCTGATCAGGTGTTGCTTTTCTTCATCGGATCAAGATGGCATGTGCATGGAATTCTGTAACACCCACCCTGTGAAAAGGCTGGTGTTGGTCCCACAGACCCTCTCAGGTCCCAGGTACGACTGACCAGCAGGCTGCAGGCACTGCGGCTGCGCAGAAATGCCTGTCTCTTCTGCTGCCGACACTTGTCAGCTTAGGAGAAATTTTACGTCAGCCGTACGCTTAAAGTTTCTGTCCTTGTTAATAGTGAGAAATAGTTCCTTTTTTCATGGTTACGTTAACTCACTTGGTTGGTCTATTTGCTCCAGGATTTTCAGAGCAATGGACGTATTTGCTGCTCTGCCAACCCCTGTTGTACAATGAGCTTTCTGATGAGCCGGGGATTATGAGGCCCAGGGTCTCTCTCAGTCCTGGGTGTTGGTGGTGGGTGCTGCTGGTGTCATGCTCCCCTTCTCACCGTCTGCTGGTGCCCCTGGGCTTGGGCAGTGCGGTGTCAGCGCCTGCATTTCCCATCTCTCTTCTCGTGCTGCAGACCCTGGCCTCCGGGTGTTGGCCTCTGGGCTCTCCTGGGGAATTTTCACTCTGATAAGGTATGTAGTATCCAAGCGCTGCCCTCCAGCCATCAGCTTCTTCATAGACAGGGAGATTTGACTTGTCGGCAACTGTAATGGCTTTGAAAAGGGTCAGTCCTGCCTATCTGTGAGTCTCTGGGGTTGTTGCAATTCCTGATGGCAATCTAGCCTCTCACTAGAGTCTTGATCATCCTCTTCTCCCAAATTCCTGCTTTCCCAAGTGAATTTCCCTATCTACCCGGTGAAGAAGAGGCCATTGGGACTGGGCAGGACCTAACTGTTCCCCCGGGGCCCTGTAAGTCATCATCAGTCTTCAAAATGCAAGAATTTTCTGCAGCCCAAAACCTCTCATCTCTAGTGAGGCTGGTAAAGCCCAGCTTGTGAAGGCTCTATTATTGCACAAGATGAAATCAGTGAAATTGTCTTTTGTCAGAGCACCAGTGGAGCTGGGAGAAGCTCAAGAGCCAGGAATGCTTTAAAGAGAGGCTGAGAGAGAGGCTCTGAGTAACATAAAATGGCCAAGTAGTGAAATTTGGCATGTATCTTGTTAGTGTCACAGTTTTTTATGTGGCATTTCCTAGGGATGTTCTGCTTTTATTTTAAAATTGATGTATGTGTAGAAAATACTTTTAACTTCATTGACAGTTCCCTAGTGGTCTAGAGCATGCGGTGCAGTGTCACAATTCGTTAGCTTCTGAAGACGGTATTTTTAATCCACCACCGTAAACCCTTTGCAATTGTATAATCTGTATTTTAGTCCTGTGGTTTCCTAATCATGTATCTAGAGAATGAGCTCATCAAGTTTATAAATTATAAATTGAACGGAAGTATTCAGCTCTTCTTTCTAAATAAATCTGGATCTGTTTCTTTGCGGATTGCATACTGTGTTCGAAACCTCCAATGCAGGCAAGTGTGAATGTTTAAAAATAAACTCATTTGCAGTTTATAGTTTTGCCAAGTGGTGAAAGTTGTCTCCGGCTTCGTCTTTCCAGAAGGCTCCTCAGCTTTGACTTGCAGCTGTGAAGTAAAAGCCAAGGGTATGATGCCAGCTTGCCATTTTGATGACAGCATCTGCGTGTCTTTGCAAAGGATCCAGCCACGCTTCTGTCTGGTTTTGCTGTGCTGCCCGACCACCTGTAGCAGAGGTTTTGGGGCCACTAGACAGCAACAGAGCAGCCCTCGTACGTGCTAGGAAATACACATTGCTGACTTTGCTCCCATGATGGGAAGACCCCAGGGTCCTCGCTGCATCCCTGAGATGTTTGGGAGAGCAAGACCTGCTGCAGCCTGTGGGATAGTTTACTTATTGTGTACTTATTACTTTACTTATTGCTTATTGTGGTTTTGGGTCCCAGGCTGGGACCCTCTGGCCTAGGAGATTAGTTTAACAAGGGGGAAAAGCTACCTGCTATCTTCCATCTTCCCATTTCAGGGGTTCACTGGCTTTGCATATGTTTTTTGCAGTTGTGGGTTGCAGGCAGCAGCAGAGGAGGGGAATAACATTTGAGTAAACGCTTGTAAAATAGAACTGGGCAGAGGGATTCAGGCTAGAGTAACACCCCCAAGGAGTTTCAGCTTCATTTCAAAGGCTGGATTGAGTTTGAGGTTGACATTGTAGCCACATGCATGGATCTTGTAACCTGTGAACAAAGGTAGTTTGCTGGTTAATGCCGTGAGAGGGAGGAGATGTTGGAGATGTGCAGCTTGGGTGGTGCAGAATGAGTAGAACCCAAGATGATGTGTTGTATTGCAGCAAGTAAGAAAGAATCCTGCATGGCAGATCTTGAGATGGTAAAGTAAAGCAGGAATGGAGAGGTGATCCCACCCCCAGAAATAAGTCACCCTTTGCTCTGCTGCCCTTTTGCACCCAGTGGTTCTTCTATCCTCTGAAAGGGGGCAAAGCTGGCAAGGAGTTTCTGTCAAACACAGCACCATCACTTCACACCCAGGAGCTCCATGACATGTGGGTTGGCTGGCTGTGAAGCGTGCTGGGCACCCAGCATGTTCCTTACTGATTCCTTCCTGTGTCTGCTCTGCATCTCAGTTTGGGGTTGAGATGTCTCAGGAGTGGTGACAGTGGGGCGGGATGAGCAGCTGCCGGTGACATTCCCTTCAGAGCACCCTTTCCCCGAGGAGCTGGCTTATGGGACAGCTGATTTACCTCTCTGCTTCTCTCTGTCTCCTGGGGATCAGCCATGCTGAGGATTCAGGGAAGCAGGGACAGCTTCAGGAGCCTCCTAGAGAATTTACACCTTCACCTGGAAAATGTGCATTGAGGGACAGGGAGAAGGGATATGACTGAGGAGGCAATGGGTGAGTTCGGGACTGGTTCAGGGCTTCCAACCAGTAGCAAAAGCAGTCTCGTAACCAGGTACTGAGATGGGCCAGGCATTCACTGTCTGCAAAGCCGAAAAGCAAGGACAACCCCAACCCAATGCAATAGGTAACTAGTTGAGCTGGTAGCAAGTTTCCTTGTCTTTCCTCTTTTTCCACTCTAGGACTTTTGTTTTCTCCTTTATTACCCCCATGCATCCTTACCACATGTTCTTTAGGCTCTACCCAGGGTCTTTCTCCAGCAATTTCAAACTGCAGCACAAATAGAAAAGCTTGTGGAAGGAGAAGTGCTTCGGTCTCAAGAGCAGCTTCTTTAAGTGAAAACACAGCTGTGAGGTTTGCAGCCTGCGCTTCTGTAAGGGCTCGTCCAACCGGCACAGCCAGCACCGCTGCAGTCCTTCCAGCACGCAGGAATTGGGAAATCCATTGTGAACACGATTGAGTTTGATGGCCTGCGTGGAGGCAAATGGATGTATTTTTAAGGGATGAGGTGCCAGAAAACTCTGTGATTACGTTACTGGAGCACGGCTCGTTTTTTGTGGTTTTAAAAGTGAGTGTCAGGGCTTCAGGGCTATTTTTTTTTCAGGTCAAAACCAAAGTTTGAGCGGGGCATAAAAACCTGCTTGATGACTAAGTTTATTCTTAAAAAGCTTTCTAGAGCTTGCCGGAGAGGGGAGCCTTTATTCCAAGAGGGAGCTGATACCAGTCTTTTTGGACTTCTACGCAAATGGGGTTAAATTTGAATGAGTGCCAAGGGTAGAAAAGAACCCCTGCCTTTCAGGAGAGTGTTTTCAGTATAATCTTTAGATCCAGTCCCCTGGTTTTTGTCTTGGAGGCTGTGTTCTGTCTCTCCTCCTTGCCCTGGGTGAACTCTTTCTGCTTGAATACCCTACCACATTGGTGGAATTACCTTGGAACACTTTTAACCAAGGCTGGCCGAAGCATGCCCTTACATTGCCCCAGAACTGGGACACATCTGAAATCTTTGACCTGGTTATTCGGCTGAACCGATAATACCTCTGTGATACAGTACATGTGTAGAGAAAACCTTTCATCTGATGGCAGAGGTTTGCTGCTTGGAGCCAAGGCTGGCAACAGAGGGATCCAAGCCAAACCATTTACTCAAAGGGCATGCAGAATTCGCCCAGTCAAGTCAATATAGGTGCTGGCAGCGTTTCAGCAGACAGAAGGCTGCTCCTCATGCTCTCTCCTCGTTGGAGCTACCAGGCTTTATCACATGACTGGGCTCCTAATTGCTGCAGGTCTAAAACTTCTTTTAAAATGCGGACAGCTGCTGGCTGCACCCAAACCCAGGCAAGCCTGGAGGTCCATGGCAGCATTAAGCACTGCTCCCCCTTTCTGAAAGGCCTCTTTCTGGCTTTGGTGGAGGAAACCCCAAGATGTAGGCAGCTTCCCCAGCACCGTCCACCAAGACCTGCCTGCCTGAGCAGGGCACTGGGTCCCCGCAGGGGTCCAGCAGCACAGAACGGTGTGTGTGCTCAAGGGCAGCTGCCCTGAGCCCTTCTTTTTTGCTGGTGTCTTGTCTGTGTGCTGGTTTGATGTCTGCTCACTGCTCCTGGTGGAGTGCATGTGGGAACCCTTGGGTGCAGATGAAGCGTGTCAGTGTCTGATGGATGAAGGAACAAGGAGGAGCAAGGAGGCATCCCAATATTAGCCAGCTGCTGGATTTAAGGATGTAGGAATAGAGAGCTGGAAGATGTTACCAATCTAGAGAGTGGAGCCATTACATGAGCAACTGTTAGGTGCACACAGCCCTCTGTGCCCAGTGGCCCCTGTGGACAGGAGATGACTTTCC
This sequence comes from Chionis minor, assembly GCA_013398295.1. Taxonomy (NCBI): domain Eukaryota; kingdom Metazoa; phylum Chordata; class Aves; order Charadriiformes; family Chionidae; genus Chionis; species Chionis minor. The sequence goes on along the minus strand of VZSF01006845.1, from coordinate 59,412 downwards.
TTGAGATGACTTTACTCAAGGGGTGGCATTAGCTTCACCTCGAGCCTGCAGTGCGTGCCACCAAGTGTTACCAAGGATCAGCCACGTGCTGCGAGTACATTCTCTTGCTCCATCAACCGATCATCAGATACCATGCCCACGCCTGCTTCTGCTTCTTACTTTGGGTACCACAGAGGCAACGATGTCCTGCTCATCAAACAGCCAGCCTCAGCCCCTTTGAATTTCAGCGCCCGGTTCCTCTTCTGTTTGGGTGTATTGCAATTGTGTCTGGTGGCAGGCGAGCCTATCCATCACTGTATCCACGCAGATCCCAATTACTCCTTTTGACAGCTCTTATTCACACACCTCCCTGTGCCTCTGACATCTCAATTATTGATGGGGCTCGCCTGGTAGGCAGCACTCTGTTCTCAGCATGGCTACGTTCCAGCTCCCTTTCCCATTGAGTTCATGCACGCACCATGCCGAGCGTTTCTTTATGTGCAAAGCTATTGAAGTGGAAAGGGATCTTTATTAGCGTGTGAGCTCCAGGGCTACGCTACCGAAGGGGGCAGTGCAAGCCAAATCACACCGCAGTACGGTGCTGGGAAATTTCCTCTCCCCCTCCTCTTCCAGTGAAGCCCAGCAGTATCTTGTAAAATGAAATGATCTCATATGTTTAATGCTGAAGATCCCTTGATCTGATGAGCCTTCCTTGTGATGGGGTCACCCTGCACTTGCATTTCCATAAGAAACCTTAGTCCCCCATTGCCCCTGCAGGCATAAAATATGGTATTTTGAAGAGCAGTGCCCTTTCCTTTGTCTTGGTATTAGTTTGTTTGCTGGTTTTACAGCAAGCTTTTGCCTGTGACAAGGAGCGCTGACGCACAAAAAAGGAGCTTGAAAGCAGCACGCAGTGTTGGAGCAACGTTGTCAAAATGGTTAAGAGTTAGAGCTGTGACAGAAGGAGGATTGCAAAAGCCTGCTTGTTTTGTAGGGCTTCGTGTATCTGGGAGGCTCTGGATGTCTCGTGACATTGCTGTAGCAGAAGTCAGATAGGAGGAATGATAAAGCAGTCAGTCAGCTCCTGACATCTCTCCTGCTCCTAGCCCTGTCCTGCAACCTTCTTTAATTCAGAAGTAAGCAGAGGTTTTGTGATGTGCTTGGTGAAGGAAGGCAAAAGGAAGAGTTGGCTGCTGTAGAAGATGGGACCAGAGAGAAGCAGCAGCACAGGATGTGCAGAGAGTTGGGAAAGGACACTTGAGCTTTGTTTTTGGAGATCTCTGGTAGCAGGCAACTCATAGATTAGCTTTAGCATGGGAGGAAAAGACTGTGGAGTGTAAGGACCTTTGCAGCTGAACATGGCTGGGCAGAAGTGAGCACGTGTCCAAGGATGCTCAGTGGAGCACTCAGCCTCCTGCAGCTCAAACGGCAGAGGGGACCCAACAACATGGTATCTGGTGGATGTGGACAACCCTTTCAAGCTTAGTATTAAGCTCGTGATCTCTGCATCCCAGATTGACTCCTGGCAGCACTCAGCTAGTCCTTCTCTACCTGCCTTACCCCCTCTCTTTCCGCCCTGTCACGAGCTTTGCCTGGAGGCTCCACGCTCCCTGCAGAGACCAAATGCCACCAAGTGAGCAAAGGCAGCCGGAGCATTGCCGGTGGTGGCTGCACAGCCAGAGCTTGGCTGCTCACTCAGCCTCTGTAAGGACTCCTGGCCTGGGTGATGATCACAGATCCCCTCTTCCCCCTCCTGGCTGGCCATGACAGTGCATCAGCAGGGCAGATTTGCAGGAGAGCAGAGTTTTGTGCATCAGTGACAGCACGGCTGCCTTGAGCTATGGTTGCTGGGACAGACATTTAGCTACACGTCTCTCCGTGTGACAGTCTGACCCTGACATTTCTCTGAGTGGGGTCTTCTTGTCACTGCGGGTGACAGCAGCATCCTCTTGCCTGACAGTGTTGCCCCAGATGGTCAAGCTGCGTATAGTCCCCATGACACAGGCCTTGCTGGCACCGGCGGGTAGCAGAGATGGCTGAGCCTGCCAAGCAGGATGTGTTTCATTTGTCTGGAAGACAAAAAAAAGGGTTAAAATAACAGAAAGTTGAAAACTCATTATCTTTGGGAACTGTGATCTTTCCTTTTTGGGTAGGCGGGTTCCATGGGACCCTGTCCCCCCAGATAGCAGAAAGGTCACCCTCCCATACCTGATTGCCCCACAGCTTTCCCCAGCAGCCTGTCCAAACAATGCTGTTTTCCTTCCCAGCCCTTTTCCTTCCTTCCTTCCTTTCCCCTGGACTTGTCTCCTTGCACAGAGCTGGCTCCAGCCCTGCATGGTGCCGGGGACCCAGAGCCCAGGTGAGCTGTAACCAGAGATGCTCAGTTACTGCAAGCCCAAAGCCCGTTTAGCTGAGTGCTGCAAATGAGAGGCTTAGGCACTCCTGAGTTTATCGTGATCAGAAATACTGTTGGAACTGGCCAAAGCCACGCTTTTGCCTGATTTTGCACTTTCTTTTGTGTTTCTTCTCTAGCAGCTCTGCAGTGTGGTGCCTGTTCCTCAAAGCACAGGACCAGGTGGAGCTGTGCTGAGTTAACCACTGTCCCTTTTGCCTCCAAGGTCCTTTCTGACACTCTAGCAGGAAAGCTTTGGAAAATCTGGCCCAGAAAAATGGGTTTGGGCAGTTCACATTTCCTCTTTCAGCTTCCCAAACCAGGGCAGCTTACCTGGGGGGACTCTGGTTGTAGTCAAGTCACTTGACCTCTGGTCAAGTCAAGTGACCACAACAAGGTGGTCATTTGCCTCCCTTGGGGAGGTTGCTTGTTCCTTGGTGACCTCCTGCTCCCATGGGGTAGCTGTCATGTGCCATTGTGGCATCTGGAAAGGCCGGAGCCGCAGTGCAGCTTTGTGGATCTCATCCAGAAGAAACACCCCCAGCTGACCCTGCTAGTCCTGCCTTAGACACCAGTCTCCAAAATGGATCTGAGCAATATGTTAAGCTGTAGTAAGATCAAAGCTTGCAGGAAGGGGGGTAGTGGTTGAGAGCATAAGAGGTTGCTGTCTTGACAGAAGTACAAATCGTGATACTTGTTACTACAGACACATGCAAAGCATGGACACCTGTGTTTTATGCTGTCACAGGAGCGTGTATTTCAGACTGGCTTACAGACTTAGGGGCGTAGAAGTCAAGGGAAATGTGGCCTGAGCCCGGTACTCGGATCTCAACTTGGTATCCAAGATGGTGAATTTTTCGATGATTTCATGGTACGCAGTTTTATTTGGGTCAATAAGAGCACAGCATATGACTTTGCTACCCTTTAGGGAACAGAAAATTAGTGCGCCATCTAATGATTCAGCACACCGGGTTTCTTAACAGCCTACAGGAGAAAGATGTTTTAATTCTGTGTTCATTCCTGAATAAGCCATTAATTTGAATTAGCAATTCTCTTGGAGCCCAGAGGAGAGGAGTCTGTGATCAAATGGAGAGACGCAACACTGCGCGCTCTTCCTTTCCCTGTGTAAAAAGGTCGGGCCCATCATAACAAACCTCCTTCGACTTCTAGCCCTTGCGATGGTCTTCCCAGACTGTTTCAAGAGCCCTGCACAATCCGGCAGTGCTAACAGCCCTGCTCTTAGTAGTCTCTGTGACCCCAAAAAAGCCAAATCGCTCAGTGCATAAAGACCACAGCTACCTCCTATGAAGGATGCTACCCCCCTTACCCAGCCTGCTGGCTCCTGGCCAGGGTCTGCACCCTTTTGCCGAGCAGAAGGGCTGCACCTTGTGGCGGTGGGAGCTGGTGCGATGCTGGTCTGGGGGTCAGCAGCCTTCCCCTTGGAAAGGAGGGGCTGCTTGGATGTGCAGGGCCATTGCAGAGCTCAGCCCCGTCCTGTTCAGCGTATACAATCACTGGAGACATTTTCAGCAAAAAAGTCTCCTCACAGAACCGTTCTGCTGTTTGTTGAAAGAGGATTAATTTTTCCCCCTTAAATAAAATGAGCCATGTTTGAAATCTGAAAGCCCTTGCCGAGTGCCTTCTTGGAGCTGCAAACAAAGCAGCTTCCAGGTCACATCATAGCCTCCTGCCGGACGCAGATCCAAACTGCAAACCCTTCTAACAGCTCTTTAATAACTCTGCACAGAAGGAAAAATCTGTCACCTTTCCCTCTGTGGTTTCTCCTCTGTTCAAATGCACTGGAGGAACGAGATGGAGCCGGGAAAGTTTTCAGAGAAAGACTCGTGGGAACTACAGCTGCCGATGGAGAAGACTCATTTCTTTAGTGTCTGAGGGGAACCGCAATCGCTTTGGTGAAGGGTGGTGTGTGTGGGTGGGTTTGGAGGGGTGAACCATTATGACCCATGCATTTCAGAAGAACCACAAACACTTTATAGTAACAAAGGGTGGAAAAAGCGAGAGGTTTCTGCAACGCATGTGACTTTTCCCTGAGGTTTGGAACCCCGCGGTATGTTCCAGGCCACGGTGTTTGCGTGTCAGTCTCGGTGAGTTAAACTTTCTCCCACAAGCCTCACTTGAAGTTGCTGTGATGACTGAAAGCCTAAAATGTTGCTTTTTTTTTTTTTTTCTCTCGCTCTCTTTTCATTCTCCCCCACCCCCTCTCCTCTCTCGCAGCTGAAGCTCTCGTTTACCTTGGACCAGGAGAGTGGGATGCCTCAAGGCTGTTATATCTATCAGTACCGGGACAGCAACAAGTAAGTCCCGCGGAAGATTGCACGCAGCAGATAGGGAAAGGTGCATTGAAAAGAAATTGTCCTGCCTTCTGGCAGAGGCATCACAACTGCTTGTATCACTTAAAAACAGATTAAAGCAGGCTTCAGGCTTAACCTGAAACCGAGAACAGCTCCTGTAAAGGCTGAATCCTTTAAAATGCACGAGGCCCTGAAGCCCCCTTTCTTCTGCACCATTTAAAACCAGTTTTTATTTGACTAAAAGGCCAGCTCTCGGGTACCATGGGCTCTGGCAGGACTCAGCCAGGCTTTGCCCAGGGGTGTTTGCAGAGCTCAAACACTGAACTGTTTAGTGCTGGGGTGACCCTGGGAACGTGGGCGAGCGTAAAAGCATCCAAGGCTGCACAAGCCCCGAAGAGGGCAGCCCTCACTTCTGCTCAGCTGCAGAGGGATGCAGCATCCCGTGCTCCCTGCTCAAGCTCGGTGGGTTCACAGAGTGGCCTTTCATTTGTGGTACTGTAGCCACAGTGCAGCCACGCACTCTGTTTTTATAAGGTACTGTATGATATTCAAGCTTTGGATGTGTTTGGAGCACAGAGTTCTCAAGTTCTAGGTATTCTGCCTATTTTTACTAGCTGCCGTAGTGAATTGGTGCCCAAGATGTTTTTATTTCAAATCACATTCTCATTATCAAATTGACGGCAGCAGCACAGTTCAGGATATTTCTCTGTTTGCGCTGGGCTACTTTGCCTGAATACCAGCATGTCATAAATCCATAGTCTGTTGTCTCCACCCATGTAGTTCTGCTTCTTGCCAGTTATTGAAGATTAACCTAAAGGAGGAGGGTATGTAAAATGGTAAATGAACAAAACAGCCTGTAATTAGATCTACTCTGAAACGCTGACGAGAACAGTCCCGACAAGGAAGAGGGACATCCGCAAGCAGCACCTGCCCCTTTCTAAGCTGAGGATTTTCAGTATTTAAACAAGAAAGGAGATGATTTCTGAGAAAATCCTTCCATGCTGTGGATGGGCAATTAGCATGCAGTACACAGTCTCATCCCAAATGTCTCGGCCCCAGAGGCATGGATGAGAAGAGCTGGTACCTCCGGCACCATCAAGCTAACAGGGAGACGTGTGGTTCAGCGCAGAAGCATAAAATCAACAAGGGAAGAGCGTTTGTGTTTGAGGTTTTAAAAGGCGGCGTCACACAATGGATAGTGAGGAAAAGAAAACCCCCGGACCTGTTGGGGTTTGTTAAGGATGTTTATAGACCCAGTGTTTCTAATTGTGTGGTGTATATCTCAAAAATCAGCAGCCGTGTTTTTTTCTGCTGCAGACCCTCCTCTCCCCAGGCTCCAGTGGGTGTTTTGTGCCATTGTTTGAGGAAACTCCGGGGACGGGAGTGGAGCTATTTTGTTTTAAGCGCTAAGGCCAACAGCAGTTCTGCTTGGAAACCTTGCTTTTAGCTGTGACTGGTCCAGCATGTGAAAAAGTAGCTGTGGCATGTTGGCAGCTGTTGATTTAGAGATGTATGGCTGTGACCTGCGTTTCTGGCAAGTGTGGGAGCTGAGCCACCCCGAGCCATGCCAGCCGAGATCATGGGTTGGAAAAACACAGTGCGGGCAGGACGAGGGAGATTGCAAGTAAACCCAGACTTTGTGCGCGTCTGATGGATCCAAACTCCAATTATACCTCCCTGCGGGGCCCTGCGCTTTGTATTTTGTAGCTTGCTTGACCAACCTGGGGGGAGCAGAATCCCGTTTCCCAGGGAGAGCCTCGCTAAGTTTGCGCACGTGCTTCTCCCCCTAAGCCCTGTGCGTGCATCCCAGTGCCTCCGAGAGTCCTTGGCCGGGGAACTGAAGCGTGAAGGTCTGTGCTATGGCTGACGTATTCTTGCAGGTAAAGTGCCCTTGAGCCAAGCGTGTGCTCAGTTCTGGTTGTACCCTGGGTGATTTTGGAGGAGCTCACATGCGCTGCAGCTTTATTGGCAACAGAGCATTGCATTTGAATAGTGTGGTGAAGCACCAGGCGTGGCTTCTGCTCAGCCAAGCAGAGACCATACTTCTCAAGTACTGGGCCTTTCGTTGAGTTAGTTTTTATCCATACAGCAGCATGGCAGTTGTTGTGGTAGTTTTTCCCTAGCAGTTTCCCAGGGTAAATTGAAACTGTGTTCTCCAAAGCCTAGCCAGGCTTAGACGGTACTCATCGGGACACAAGGGGATAACACCTCTTCTGCATCCTCCTGAAGATGTATCTAGAAGTTAAAGCAGTGTAACGTTTGTGTCTGCACCATGTTTTGGAGCTGTTTACAGCCTGGAGAAGAAATGCTGGCAACGCACTGCAAGTTCATGCATGGGAAAGGCTGGAAATGTGCACCCCGGAGCCCAGTGTCCTTGGCAGAGCGTCGAGGCTGGGACCTGCGCTGGGGACAGACTTGTGGCAGGAGCGCAGGTGTGTGGAGCTGTCAAGCAGCAGCTCTAACAGGAGGAGGCGTAGGTGATCCCAGTCGATGGGAACCCATTCTGGCCTAAGGAATGTGCCTCGTGTCCTGGAGACTTGTGTGTGAGCGGGGTTGTGCGTGGCAAGGCTCAGTGCCACGCTGGTCACAGGAGGAGTGTCCCTTCCCCTCCAAGTGGCAAATGCTGTTCCAAGCTGCAGCCAGACGGGGCCACCGGAGAACAGCAGATATTGGCCTCCCACTCGCAGAACAAAGGACCGCAGCATTGCTGAAAGTGTAATTACCAGAGCAATTAAAATTTCTATTGCTCAGGCTAGAAGTGCAAGTACCATGCAGGCTCTTACAAGGGTAATCAATTGGAATTTGTTCCCTTTAAAATGATAAAACCCTGCCAAGGAATTTCCGACTGCTCCCGGCAGCTTCCCATTGTCTGCCGGCAGCGGCATTCATGGGCACAGCACTCGCCAGGCGCCCGCGCCGCTGTCGCACCCTGGGTGCCAAGCGCTTTGGGGAGACCGGACGCAGCGGAGCCTTGGGAGCCTCAGACTGAGAGCAGAAGAGGTGCTGAGCAGCCAGCTACTCACCTCTCCAGCCTCTGCTGTAAGATACTGATATCTGATGGCACTTAAAAGTCCCGGTAGCAATCCAAGTGCTGTACTTGGAGCGGTATGGAGGAGAGAGGCTGTCACTGCCCTGGAGGACATCACTTCTCCCCTGTTTTCCTGCTCAGACGCAGACACTTTTCTCCCCTTGGCTGCCAGTCTTTCCCGGCCTTTCAGTCCTTCCTGGCCCCAGAGGAAATGACTTGACCTTGTGCAGAAGCAAGCGGTCTGTTTTCTCATTTTAAAGCCATGTTACTTAAATCTTCCTAATGGGAATCAGTCCGTATAATTGACAGAGCACTGTGCTGCTCCACCGGGCTGCTGCGGGATGGCTGTCCTGCGATGGGAGTGCTGTGCAGTGACATGGGGAGGGGGTGACATTTGGAACAGGAACATATTGTCAGCCTTCACGTGGCCCCAGTGCAGTCACGTGCAGGAGAGGACAGCCCTGCCAGCCGTCCCATGGTGTGGCTGCGGCACGAGTTGGGTGTTGAAGGTGGGACTGGCTTTTCTGCCTCTGTGCCGGCTGGGTTTCTCTGGCCCTGCACGGGATCCGATTGCAAAACCCAGCCAGGCAGTAAAAGACTGTGGAGGCCATTCGCATCCACCATGGCTCGTGAATCCGGTCTTACAACACACACTCACCGGTCCCCCGTCTAGGAATATGGTAGCGGCTGTGCTGAGGAGGCGCCGGCTGCCCGCTCTGGAGCCTGCCTGCCCAGGGCGGCTGGTCCTGTTCTTGTGGACTGCCAGGCAGTGGAAGGGTGAGATCAGTAAAGGTTACAGATGATCATGAAGGACTTCTTCCACCCTGAAAGCAGGAAGAGCCAAAGCCCTGGAAGAAATTAATTGCAAGAAGTTTAGTGTCTTTTGGCTCTATCCAAGAAAAATAAGATTCAGTCTGTTTTCAGTGTTCACTGTCGCTATCCAGACACTTCCCTAGAGAACTCCTAGGCTCTGCTCACCTAACCACAGCAATCCTGACCCTTCAAATGCCTTTGTCTTCCCTCCCAAGACTCTCAGATTACTGTCACCTTTCTCAGATGATGCAGTATTCAGGGTCCTTGCCATCCCAGACCCACCAAGGAGCTATAAATCCCTGTCAAGATTCATTCTGTTAAGTGGGCCATATTTGCAGGGCGTTGTGTTGTGTCCTTTCCCCTAACTGGTTCTCTTCTAACATGGTTTTCCTGCTCTGTTAGCCTCCAGGTACTGGTCTCTTTTTGAAGTCCCTTCTTCACATCACAGATGCCGCCTTTGCCGACAAACCAGCTTGCATTTCGCCAATGAATTTCATTTTAATTCCTTGCTGCAGCTGGGGTTTGTGTCAGGATTATGAATTTGCAGTGGGGGCTCTCGTGTTCTCTACAGAGTAATTTTTAAACTCAGAGGAGCAGCATCTCGCATGGAAGCACTTAGAGACCTCTTAGAAAAGCAGCGTTGGAGTATTGATCATTTTTTCTCTCTGGGGACCTGGAGCACTACAGACAGAGCTGCTGTGCAGTGTAGCCACTTGCGGGCAGCACCACACAACTCTTCAGAATGAGAAGTGAAAAATAGCTCCAGTTGAAAGGAAAAGTGGTGCCCCCTTTTATATAGAGATCAATGATGCTTGGTACATTGGATTATCACTTAAAACACCAGGACTTCAAATGCCAGGGTGCATGCACTCCTGATGCTGACAGGCTAGTGATATATAATGCTGTTTGGGTTACCAACTGAGCTCCTCTGTGCAGTCTTTTCATAAGGTGAATGTAATATCTGCAGTGATCTACCCAACGTTACATCAGGAGAGCCAGCCTATAATTATGCTTGAATTATTTGAACGGGTTATTTGTCACAAACACATTAGCTCACTCCATTTATTGCTGCCATTCAGGGCTGCAGCAGGTTTGGTGTAAACAGAACTTGGGTGGAGGTTTATTTTTCTGAATAGAGCAAAGCAGAATTGTTTGGGGCTTATTCTTTTTTGCTAGGAGAGCTGTTGACTGGAAGCGCTATGAACAAAATACCTAAAGCAGCTGACACAGCATAACTGATTGGTTTTCACAGATACTTCCCAGGTGTACAGCTCATGTGTTGGACTTTAGCATGGACCTGGTTGCTTTGCAGTGAGCTGGCAGGTTTACCGTAGTATGTTTTGTTCCTTATGAGAAATTGAGGCTTGCAGAGTGGGTTGTTTGTACAAGGAACTGCTGCGCAGCTCACACAGTCGCTGGGTGCCTGACTTCCTTTTTTACATGGTTTTTCCATGGTATGCATCCCACCAGAGCAGCACTGCTTGTATTGCTGTAAAGGAGGTGGTCGTCTCCCCTAATGGCATCTGATTTTCTTGTTAGTGATCAGCTAATATGTGCTCTGCCCTACTTTGACCTGCGTGGCCAAAAGTCTTTGAGGGTGGCATCTCCTCCTGTTTGTCTTGCCCGGCAGACGGGGATTTCATGGCGGAAATCCATATACATGTAATCCCTTGACATCACAGGCTTGAATGGATGCTGTCTAGTAGTGGTTATTCATCTGAAGCTTAGGAAATGTGTCGTTTAGATTTCAGATCAAAAGAGAATTAATACCATTTCCAGAAGTGGATCTGTCAGCCAATGTCAAATTCTCTAGGGTAAGATTTTCACTTTGGGGTGCCTTGTTGGACAAGGTGGCTTAGCTGGGAGAAGGCATGTCCCACTGCGCTGCTGTTCTGTTTCTGCAAGCATTGCCCGAGTCTTGTTGGGTTGCTGCTAGCTGAGCTGTCCTGTGATTCTCCTGGTGAGCTGTGGGAGGGTTTATCTGCTTTTGGACACCACAGAAAAGCATCAGAGGCAGCTGGGGTAAGTAAGCCTGTATTTTCATTAGGAATACCACCACTTTCATTGTAACCAGCCCATGGGTTTAAGACTGGGCCAGCTCCCCCAGCCTTAAAACATGCCCGAGCTCTAGTGGAAGGGGTACCTGTGTGAATGAGAATCGTATTGGAAGCAAAATGCAAGCCAGGGCATGAGTTAGCACTACCCAGAAGATACACTCTACAAAAAAGAAGACTAAGCAGGTTGGGAGTTTTTCTTATGATACCGTGTCTTGTTTTTTGTTTGACTTACTGGCACTAAACTTTACCCAAGTCAGCAGGGGATGTGTGTCCTTCACCTGCCAAAATGTAAGCACTGGAGTTGGCCAGGCAAGGTGGGTGAGTTATTCTGTCACCGTACGCAGAGATAAACCAGTGCTCCTGGTTTTGGTTCAGTGTAGGGTAAATTGTCCAGGCGAATAAGTCCGGAGGTTGACATTGAAAACTTCCAAAGCTAGATAATCCTTCCTGCCTAAGGCATGAGTTCAGTTTTCTGTATGCCACAAGCAAAGACTGCTGGGACAGATGCTGCAAAATAGCCTTTGTCACCTGGGACTTTGAGGAGTGGAGAGTTGTGCTTTCCTTGCAGAAGGGACCCTATGGCCATTTCTAGGTGAGGAAGAAGGACTCTTGCAAAAGGTTCTGCCCGGGTACTACTTAGCTGCTTTTCTTGACACAGATCTGCCTCCTCCTGCCACCCTGCTGCTTAATAACAGGTTTCCAATCCATCAGTGCTGTAGAAATAGTAACTGCCAACTCCTTGGAGTGTCAGAGCCGTGTGGGGGCAGCAAGTAGAAAAGGTGATCAAGGAAACCTACCTTTCCTCTGAGCAAGCAAATGGGATTTGAAGATAACCTGACCCCTTCCAAATGAATGTTTGAAGCTTCCTTTGGTGTCCTACACAATATCCCACAAGGACCAGTAGATCTCTCTCTAAATCCTCATGGGGTACCGGAATAGTCAGTGTGTGCTCCCACCCTCAAGGGGGAGGAAGGGCTGGGCTCTTAAACCCAGTGAGTGTGCGACCTCCCTGCTCTCCCCAGGTTGAATCGGGGAAGTTTACCATCTTACCTGTTCCAGAGTGTTCGCTTGGAGAAGAGCTGTAAAACCTGCTTGTGTCAATGTTAGATGTCTGGGTGTTTGGTGGCAGTCAAGTAGGTGAGAAAATCAGCTGCAATTGTAATTGAGTCAGAGATGCTGTCTCCATGTATCATGCCTGGAGATCTGTTTACATATCCATTTGCTTAACAATATGTTTGGAAGCCTGGCAGCATTTCAGCACCATTTCCCTGCCCTGTATACGTCTGACCAATGCCCAAGGCAGTGAGCTATATCTGGACTAGAATTGCTAACCTTTGGATCTGGGTTTTCTTAGTAGCCCTGCATCAGGCAGGTCTCTGATTAGCGCTTAGGTAGATGGGAGAGAAGAGGTGTGACGTGGGGAAGAGTGAATCATCCTCCTTCCACAAGAAGCGCCTCTGAATTTCACCTTGAACCCAAGTTGCTGGATTGATTTTGTGTCCAGCAAGGCCCTCTTCTGAGCTGAGATGTGAATAGAAAATCACCGGACCCCTAGCCATCCCTCTCCCAGCAGGATTTCTAGGCATCCTTTTTTTTGTAACAAATGTGGGAAAGGAGCCCTTGTTTTGGCTTAGTCTCTGTGTCCTTGAATGTATAGTCATAGTGCAGTGACTTCTCTGCCTGGTATAGGTTTTGCTGTCCACGCTGTGATGTTACAAGCAGGGAGCACTGGGACCAGCGGGCAAGTGTGTGTGCTGCCTTCTTTTGCTCCGTTAGGATATGTTTGCTCTGTTAGGATATGCTTTAGGTACAAACTAGCAGTGGAAAGCTGCATGCGAGGGCAGGCAGTGGAGTAAGACCAAAGGCGAGGAAGGGGATGCTGAATGCTCGGAGCGTGTGTTGTGCTGGCGGTGAGGAAGGATGCTCTCCTTGGAGACAGACCTTCCAGTCCTGCTCGCCAACCTGCTGTTTGATCTGCACCTTCTGCCTGGGCAGAGCGAGAGCTTTCAGTCTGCTGTGGGCAGGACCTCTACGGTCGGTTCAGCACTAAGTACCTTCGTTCCCCAGGGGATGGGCAATGTAAACTGGAGTAGCCGCGTGGATTGTCAGCCAGCTGGGATTGCTCTCTCGTAAAGAGCTACTGGCTGAAAGCTAAAGCATTCAGACTAGAAATAAGGCACGCATTTAAAAGGCAAGAGGGATTAACCACTAGCAAAACGTCTCAAGAGAAGACCAGAGAATTCTCCATCTCTCAAGGACAAACGCGTTTCTGAAAGGTGTTTTAGGCGCTACTAGTCAGTGGTTTTAACGGAGCAGCAGCTACCTGAAACCCTCCAGGCACAGGAGGTCAGCTGCTGGAATAATCCTCCCAGTCTTCAATTCCTGGCACACTGCTCTGTGTTAATGTAAAGGATCAGCTTTGCATCAACATCACTCTCTTTGCAGAGCTGGGTTTTGCCAGCTGCTGGGCCTGGAAGAACAGGGCATTTGCTTTGAGTCCGGCCCCCTCTCCCTGTATTCCTGCTGAGCTGGGCATTCAGTGTACCTTGTTGCTTGAAATTACGTCCTCGGAAATCGGAGGGTGAGAGCGGAAGCACCTCTTCTTACCCCCTCCCAAGCAGCAAGGGTGAGCAGTTCTCCTTTTCCAGTTATTGCTGTGCTTTGCTCTGGGTCTTGCTGCTTTTTCAACTGTTTTTCCACAGTTCAGAGCAGCTACATCAGTCTGGGAACAGACTCTGTTCCCTCCACACCTCCCTGCTTCTTCTCCATCAAAAAATGGAGCTTCGAATTACAAGCATGTGTTGTGTGCTCAGCTCCTCACCATGTCAAGGTCACCCTGAGTGGGGTTCCTTTTACAGCTTAGCACTTTCACCTCTTTCAATTTGCCATGCATTAGTCAATCTGGAGCCTAATGGATTTGTAACCTGGCTTTGCCTGTATCGTCTGAGACGTTCCCAGCAATGTAAGAGGATTTGGGCACAACTTCCTTTCAAGTTAATGGAAAGATCTTGCTTGGAAAGAACCTGCTTGAGGATCTGAGTGTACTTTGCATTAATGTTTCCATTAATTTTAATGGGAGATGGTTCTAAACTCCTCAGATCAGCTTTGAACATCTTAAATTTTGTGTCCTTCACCTGCCTCATCTAAAATGGGGCTGATGAGCAGAAGCACCCTTAAATGAGCAGCATTACTGGTCAAGATGTCCTGAAAGTTTTTCTGCCTCTGTTGATCTCTCTGGAAATATCCTATTGTCTGGTGACCCCACCAGACCCCTCACCAGGTCACCATGCGCAGAGCAGGAGGGGCAGAGTGAGCTCCCAGCTCAGAGGCTCTCCTTCATGTGGTCTCTGACAAGTCATGTTTTCTGTCTCTGCTCCACCACCACCTGAAAAGCAGAAAAAAGCGTGAGTCCTCTGGGACTTTTTTTTATTAGCATTTATAAAGCACTTTGCGATCATCAAACAGGAGGGAATAGAGAAAAGTGAACTTTTATTGATGCCACTCAAGTCTTGGTTACTGCAAAGAGGAGGTGGTTGAGCTCTGCTGCCTTGGGCGCGATCACCTGCCCCACTTCGTTTGGGTGGTACAGGCAGGCCCGCCTGCCCCGCGGCGGTGCAGAGCCCAGACGGGGTTTTAGCCTGGGTAAGGTCTTGTCTGGCTTCTGCGTCTGTGGGGTCGTGCTGCTCTCGGTGCTGGTCTCGTGAGCCGAGCAACTCGCTATCTCCCGCTTCCCCTCCCTCTCTCCTTGCTCTCTGCCCTCCTGCTTTGACACTTGAACACAGCAGTGATTAACTGTTACGGAGCGTCTCGCACTGATCGGGTTGCTGCTCACTCCTGCCTCGTTCAGCAGAGCCCTCGCCTCCATCTGGACTGCTGGTAGATGTTTCTCTCCATCTCTGACTGAACTGAGTAGAGACTGGCATGCCGACTGCTCGTGGCATCCCCCTGGTGAAAGCCAGCCCTGGAAGAGCCCTTGTGTGTGTTGCATCTCTGGCATAACCTCATTTTGCTCGACAGTCCAGGCTGGACAGCCTGATTTAGTAAAAGAGTTGATGCAAACCCTACTCATCTCAACATAATCAGGTTAGTGATAGGTGGCAGATAAGAAAGGCCACACTGGCTTGTCCTCACTGGAAATACCCCTGGGAAGGACTTTGTGGTCAAATAGGAACTAGAGAGGTGGGGAGGCAGTAAAACAGGGCACCTCTTGGAGAAGTCATCTTATTAACATGGGTTTTGCGCTTTATTTATGCTCAGTGCTCATTTGCAGCCTCACTGCCAGGCATTTGCCTGGCGATGTGGGGCTGGGCACAAGTGTCCAGGTTACAGGGGAGCAGGCAGGGTCCACCATACTCAGAGAGATCTGGTGTGACTTGTTTGCAGCAGAAAGCAGGAGAGGCTGGGAGCAGGCTGCCCCTGCTCGTGCGCTTGCTGCCAGCCCGGGGTCAGTTCCAGCCCCCAACAATTAGCGAGACAGATTGAATCTAGATTGATCTGTCTAGTTGCGCAGAGCGAGCCAATTCCAGCAAGAAATTCTCCTTTCCCTCTGTCTCCATGTTAAAAGGAAGGAGACCTTGTCAGATTTCTGGATAAATGGGAAGTACAGGGCAAGGTAGAAATAAATGTTGTGCTAATGCGTAGGAAGCATCATTAGGACAGAAAGTCATCATCGATGCAGCCGGGCTGCAGCTGATCTTCTCCGCTGTGTTGAGACTCTGCCTAGTGGTACGGTTACTGCAAAAGGCATAATTTGACAAGGGCTTTGCTATTTATTGTGCATTTACAGCAAGTTGCAGGGGAGCGCGGAGACGTAGAATCTGGTTCAGAGCAAGAGTTTTTGGCACCGATAACAGCCTGGACCGGTGCACTAATGTTTGCTGCAGGGAATTCTTAGGAATTGCCTCCTGTTGTGGTTATTTGATAGATGCACATGGGTCAGTGAGATCTCTCTGTCCCTATCCCCATCAAGAGGAAACTGAAGTCGTGGGAGAGCAGAGGAGGAGGGACATGTTGCTTCGGTGAACGTACAGGAGCAGGAGCATGGTACTGAGCTAAGCTGGGGTTTATAGGTCTCTTTGGGGATGAGTTTTTGGGAGGGTGAATGGGATGGTGAGGAGCAGGGGATCGATCCCTGCTAGAAGCCAGCAGAGGAAGATCAAACATCTACTTCATGTTGTGTGTCACACCAGCCATTCCCAGGCTCCACAGGCAAACTATGACACAAACAGGGACACTTAACAGAACGAATGCTGGCCTGCCCTCTCTTTCAGCCACATCTTTGTGCTGTACTGTACAGCAAAGACATTGGAAAATTGTGCAGGGTATTTTCAAAGAGAGCAGTTAACCCTGAAGAGTGCAGTGCTCTGATTCACAGCACGGCTCCACAAGCTGCTCTGCCCGCGCAGCCAAGGGGAGACCTTTGCAAGAACAGGCTCTCTCTGCTGCACCTGGAGTGCTCAATTTTTCAAGGAGTCTGTAGAAGACAGCCTGAGGAGTACGACAGAGCACAGCAGCCAAAACAGTTTGGCTTTGCACCACTGCAGAGAGCGACATGCAGACCTGGAGGAAACAACCTGCAAGCGGCCTTGCTGCTCCAGAAAGCAGAGACAGACAAAGGATGCTTGTCCTGAGATCTGTGGTGGGTGCAGCCATCCCTGAGCTCCCCAAAGTGCGAAGGGATGCTCTCTTAGCTGGCGGAGCGGTGTGGCTTTGTGCATGTTTATCCAGGGCTTTCGCCTGCATGGTGCCAGCGCGAGAGCCGCTGCTTGTACTTGACAGCTCAGCTATTGTTGCAAAGTATGATTTAATAGCAAGACTTGATTACAACATGCAAATGTAGCTGCTGGGGGACTATCTCAGAGGTTTGTGGAGATTAGCTGTTAAATTGGCCAGTGCAAAAACATTATTAAGCAGAGAACATAATTACTCATCTTGTGCTTCTGTAGTGTATGGAAGAGACGGATTTGTTTAAAAGCCAGCAAGTCCTATATAGAGAAAAGACTTGTGTAAATGCCACATCATGTACAACTGTATGTTGCAGCATATTTTATTAGAGAAGCAATACTTAATAACAACGTTCGGAAACTTGTGGAAGGAATCCATTATATTATTCTGCATCATAAAAGCAAACCTAATGCCTAGTCTGTGTGAAGACTGTGCAGATATTGAAACATCTCCTTTCGGTGGTGGTTGATTGCTTTTATGGAGATTGTATCATATGGATATAAACAAATCCAGCACTTGATGTGAAATCTGGGAGCAGGTTTTTAGACTCACGCATCTATCTTCTATCCATGCGTGTTCCCTCTGAAATGCATCAAGGTTCCCATTAACACCTTAAACGTGGAAAGTAGGATTAAAGCGAGACTGTCAGCACATACAAATGAACATCTTGGCTTGCACTTCCTGTAATGTTTTCTCTTTTGGTCCTAGGGTAGTCTGTGGGGTTGTTGGAATAAAAAGCTCGTGTGTGTGCGAGGATGTGGGGGGGAAGGATCAAGGTGTGGGGAGCTTGTTAGTGCTGCAAACCTGGTTTTGGGAGCAGGCTGTGGTTCAGGACTTTCCTCCTGCCCCATGGCTCTCAGTAGCACAGGCTGGGCTTGCAGAGAGTGGTGCAGTGGCAGCTAGAGGACTGAAGTTGGATTTTAAAGTGCATTTGGCTAGTCAAAGCCTCAGACGATTTCAGGAAAATCTTCTTTGACAGAGGAGTCAGGAGGGCTGAATTAGAGGAACAGCTTGTTCCTAACGGAGCGTAGTTCCTGTAGTCAGAAGAGCTGGCAGAGGAGCAGGGTGATGCTGGCCGGGCAGACCTACTGTACCACGGTGGCTGATGCTCAGTCCTGATTCACAGCACTGGACGCTTCCCCTCCAGTTTCTCAGTCCCCCCAACAGATGCTCTGCTGAGGCTTCCGCTTGTCTAAGCAGGAGGAAGTATCCTCCCAAGCCTAAGTGGGGGAGATAAAGACTTCAAGCATTTTTGATGGGAAACTCCTCTCTGTCCTTTTGTTGCAGCTCAAGAGCATTTGTACACCAGTAATTGCTCCCCGGGCTGGTTCCTGTGTGACTCAGAGCTGAATGTGGAGCTGCAGGGCTGCTGCGTGAGCCTCAGCATCCCGGCACAATATGTCCCAATCGCTCTAAATTTGATTTTGCAGCCGGACCTCCTTCTTTACAATGTGTCTGTGCATGTGCAGGCACACCACCGTGCTCCTTACCTGCTTTATATTGGTAAATTTGCCACGGCTGGAGCCGTCAGCTGTTCCAGGTGGTGAAGGAGGAGTAGGAAAAGACTACTTATGATGAGGCTTGGTGTTGGCTCAGAGACATGATGCATGTGAACCATGAGACAGCCACTCACCAGCATCTCCTGGTGTGACTGCAGGGCAGCTGGGAAGAGCTCTGACCGTGTCCAGCAGCAGCATCTCCCTGCTTTCATTATTCACTGCCAAAGGGTAATCCTAAAAATACTTGTGAGCAGCTTGCAAGTCACGAGTGTCAGAGGGGGCAGCTCTGCAAAGGTCTTGTGTCACCGGGGAAGGGAGAATGACGCATGTGGTGATCACTGAGCACGAAGAGATGGTACCTGCAGCCGGGTGCTAGGAGTGGGTGAGAGCAGGGGAGACCAGCTGAGGGTGGGTCAGCCCTGTTGGCAGCAGAACACAGGGCAGCGTGGGCTGAAATGCTGAGCTAGGGCACGCTTAGCCCCTGCACAGGCACATCTCAGTTATGGCTATTTTTTCATAATGATCTTTGATAGTTTGTAATGAAGCCAAGCAGTGGGAGAAACCACATAGCAATATTTCATAATAATTTTGCCCCAATTATGAGGGCTGTGTGTATTCAAGCTGCCCATGTCTCCCTAAACACCACATGCACACTTTCAAGCAGCATATCCAAGGATCAGCAGTGATAAATGCAATAAACTTCACGTGACAGAAGAGCTACAGCAGGAGTCTGATAGCCAGAGAGAAGGCAGAAGTGATGTATTCCTCTGTTAAGCTCCTTTTTTTATGTGTGTACAGCTTCGTTGTACAACAGATCTGTCTGTTAAATGGCTGTTAACCTGTTCTCAGAGTCTGGAGTGCACGAAGTCACTTGTGTGATCTTCCCTGGCAGTAGCAGTGCTGCCAGTGGGAGATGCCCTTAGCTGCAAACTGAGGTACTATAGGAAGAGTTGTGGTAGCCCTTGCTTCCATGAATGACAGAGTTTTACTGCACTGAGCTGAAGAGCACAATTTGAGGTAGGACCTACTCCTAACTGGTCCTAAGAGTTTGCCACTGCTGCTCTGAAACCCTGGGCTGGAATACGGCTGTGATAATTAATGGAGGTTAAAGTGCTCCTTCTGCCTATGAGCTGGTTGGAAATGGAAAAGAAGAACCTGTCACAATTGTGACTGGCTCTAAACTGCTGTCAGGCTCTCCTCCTTCCCTTCCTCTGCCCCAAGTGGAAAATTGTATTGGAAAGCAGCAGTTAGAGCACTTAAATCTTTCCACAGTTCATTTCAAGCTCCCTTTCTTCTTCCCAGCCATTCCCAGGCCAATTCAGGGCGCGGATGGGAGACTGCGTCTCTGGCTGAAACTTGCAGGATGTTAAATAACAATGGGAGAGTTGCTTTCAAAGAGGGTATAATGTGCCTGGATTGCACGTACCATAAGCTGTATTTCCCATGCTTCAGCCCATCCATGCAGCGCTCCTGAACTGCTTCCTTTCTGTATGGGATCTGTCTCGATGTGTTATGGAGCAAGCTCACGCTGAAATGGGGTTGGTACCTCTCCTGCTGCCAAGGGACACGCTCCCACATGCATTTGCAGAAGTTGCCGGTGTCTGTCACGTCTGGACAGCAGTAAGTGAGCATAACAGAAGCTGTTGTACCCCTTGTGGTGGATTACCAGGTTCCCTGGAATCCCTGCCCTTTCCTGGGTACTTGGATTGTCTGTTTTAACTGTCATGTATGTTCTCTTTCTCTTAGCACCTATTGGCACAGTCGCATTGCTGCTGCAGGCAGTGGTTCTGAGTGGTTTTGTCTCCTGCTGAAACGGGTCAGTGAGGAGCATCTGATGGAGCTTCACTGTCCTTCTTCTCAGCTGTCTGGATTTAACAGGTTGATCTGTTGGAGGAAGGTCCCAAAGCTTTTACTCTGATGTTAGTGAATAACTGGGTAGAGAACCGGGCAGCTATTTTGGTATCATATTCCAGGAAAAACATATTACTTCATTTGCCTTCCCCAGGTGACCTCAGTGTGTTCTCACCTGTGTGACTGAAGCATCAAGGACCTACTGGGAAGCAGCAGTCATCATGGCTGCTTTCTTTTCTCCCATCTCTCAGTATTTTCAGAGCTTGTGAAGGACAAGGAAGGTCTCTGCTTGGTCTGAGTGTGGAGGTTGCAGTGCACCCCAGCCAAATGGGCTGTTTCAGGCTGGCACTCTCAGGTTTGCAAATGGTTGACCCGGCATGTAGATGTAGTAGCCAAACAGAGGTATAGGACCCAAGTCATTCACATTTGACTGCTGACTGTGAAGGCATGACAAACTGGGCTGCCTGGAAGGAGTATGGCTGGTTGGGGTCCAACCACCATGAGATATCCAACCTCTTGAGGTCCTTCTGTTCCAGCACTGGAACCACCGTTGTACTTCCAAGAGCAGGGTCCTCGCAGGTGGTGACTTGTCCTGGTGATTTCCAGTATGGACTGACGGATTGGGGCACTGTGAAAATGAGGGGCATTGCCATACAATCCACAACGGTGATCTACAAACAAAAGGCAGATCTACTGTTGTACTTCCCTCTTCTAAATGTACAGAGCTACCCTGTCCGTTCAAGGGTTAAGGAGTCTGAGAGATGCAGCACCCAGAGCCAGTTATCTGTCAGGCCTGGACTGGAAGCTCACCAAAACATGAGGATATATGGTTTTGTTTCTATTTTGTCATTTGGAGATTACTACTCAATGTCTGTAGGACAAGAAGGCTCTGGGGCATCTTAGGATATGCCCTGTGCTCCAAGAGAGGTTGTTGTTTTGGCTTTGCAACACTCATATGCAAAGGCAAGAACTGATGCCTGAAACGCTCCTTTTCCAAGGATTAAAAGGCACTGCCAAGGCTCAGCAAGATGACAGTGTTGCAAATCTTATCACGATCCAGTGCTGAGATCCGTTGGTTTCAGCCACAGAAATGTGCTGACAGATCTGTGTGTCTGCTTTTTGGTGATGGTGGATTTTTTTCAGAAGGTTGATCTGGGCAGCTGGACTCTGGTTGTGACTCCCAGTTCAGACCCTGGAAGATACCTTTGCAAGAGTTCATCACACCCGTGTCTTCATTTTAATGAAACTTTCCTTGATCCAGTAAAACCCCGGCCCAAAGGACCAGTTTCAGGGTATCATGGTGGATTTAGCTTTGGTTCCTCTGCTGTTAGATGTAGCTGAGGGACCTGTAAAAGTCAATGGAGGAGCTAGCAGGAGTAACCAGGTTAACTCACTGGCTGTGACAGCCAGGGACTGAGACATCTGCTACCTTCACCCAGCAGCTTGTGAGGTTTTACAGACCTCAGTGTGAACAGAGCTTTTTCTCTCTTTTATATAATCTCAGTAGAGGGACTGTGATGTGAAACAAAGTCCTTTCTCACTCATCCAGCTCTGGAGAGTTGTCATATCCATCCCTGGGCTTTAAGGATATGATTCTTCCTTACTTACAGCAGTGGGTCCCATGCCACCCATCCTTACCTGTTATGGTCTCATTGAAACTACCTCATCTATCCGCATTTATCTGTTTGTCTGTAAGTAGCTCTAGCTGGAGACAAACAGCCCTCTGTCACCACAACCGTGCGCCCTCCGCTCTGGCAGCAAGCGTGCTGCTGTTCAGTGCCCGCTCCCACACCACTTGGCTTTCCTTCTTGTGTGCCAAACCCCAGTAGGATGTTTAGCCATTTCTTCTCAACCTCATTGCGTAAATGAGGCTAATTTCAGCCTGCCATGATGCGTGGGCTCACCGGAACGTGACTATAAAACCAGACCTGAACATTTTCTTGTAATGGACGGGTTGTGAAATCGCACTGCTGCCTTTAACTTCAGGCTGTCCTTAGACCAAGCCAGGCTCTTCACAACCCCTATGCCAGTAAATCAAATAGCTTTTGAATCAATGCACGTAAAAATCAGGAGAAAGAAGTTACAGATGGAAAAGAGCTATTGTCCCTTGAGTCTGTCCCGCTGCAGAGGGGTAAGGCACTCTCAGGAATTTACGGCGTAGCTCCAAGCCTGCCCACTGGGGCCAGGCAGGGTGAGAGTCATGCCTGGGGGAGATGTGGGGTGGGGGGACTGCCTAAATTTCCTACAGCTTTTCCATCCTCCTCATCTCTTTGCATTTCATTCCCTTGGCTTTATTTTTGGGATAGAAAACCGTTGTTGATTGTATATTCAACAAACCCGATATGTTCGTTCCCCTACTCATTGTTTTTCACTCAGGGCTATGCCTGACTTTTCTTTAGAAGCATGTTTTTCTCACCTAATATTTAGTTTAAAATTGTAGGAGCTGGATATAAAACCTTCTGGGACATTTTAATCTGCCAAGAGGCTGCCTGAAAACAGAAGTTATCCAGAGTATTTCAGTAGTCCCTATTTAGAAAACATGACCCCCAAATCCTGTGTTGCCCATTTCCCTTTCATCCCCTTGCCAACTTTTATTGGTTGTTTTGACCCCGACCAGCTGTCCGTGTCCCCCATAGCTTGCTCCCCTCCTCCTAGGGTTTCCACGTCTTTGAAAGTCCTGGTAACCAGAAGGTTCATGTGTTGTGCTTCACCATCATTTCAGACCAAGAATAATACAGCCAGAGCCAGCTGGATCCCTCACTCTGTATTGATACAACTATTCCCCTTAACCTGCCCACACTCCGTGCTACAACTGCAAATCTGAGGTTGAACCAGAGCGATGATGGACAGCACTGTGAGCCCTGCTCCATGGCCACAGCCGTGGACCTGCCTGGAAAGCACCCCCAGCAGACCGTCCCACAGCCAGGGAGCAGCTGAATTTTGGGTGTTGTCCACTGGGGACCTTGCTAGGTTGAATGTGTTTTCCTGACGTGGATCTTCTCAGAACCGGCGGTCCTGGTGGTTGCTCTAATTCCCGTGATCTGCAGCCAGTTTCTCTAGAGCAATCCTCCTCCAGCGAGGCCCTTAGTAAAGTCTGGCCGGTCCGGCTGATTGCTCCACCTGGAGGTCTCTTCCTATGAGCCCAAACAACACTTATGAGTATGGTTAAGGACTGGAAGGGGGACCCAGAGGAGATGTGAGGTAGTTGACATTGGAGATTGCTAGAGCTCAACTGGAAAAGGCCAACCAGATCCGACTTTAAAGTTATTCTGCATTGAGCAGAAGGTTGGACAAGAGACCTGCAGCAAAAGAGGGCATTACTTAACAAGTCACTGGCTGGCTTTCACTTCATGAGCATCAGGGGCTACACATTGGGTTGTCGTGCCACCCCCGCTTCTGGCTGCCAGATTATTTAGATTACTTTTCATGGTTTTGGTCTTCTGTACTTTATTGGCTAGCTTTTTTTGAAAGCTCTTCATGAGCTTCTGCAGGCACCTGCTTATTTGTCCCTGGATCACATCCTGAGCCATCTTAGAGTAAGCTTCCGGTCTGGCACGTTCATCCCTTCTTTATTTCCCGCCTTGTCCATCAGTTTGTCTCCTGCTTTGAGAGTAATCAACTCTTCAATGTCAGGTAAACCAGGAAAAAGCAAAGCCAAAGACTGAAGGGAGAAATACACATAGGTGTGACTGTCTCCTCAGCAGGAATGTCTGGGAGAGCATTAGTTGGTGAGGAACGTGGTAGAGGAAGGCTGGTTCTAGCAGTCTGTGATTCCCTACGGCACTATCAGTTCTTTGAGTGATTAACTGTTTGTTTCTCCTTTACTGAAAACTTTTCTCCAATTAAGCCACTGTAATAGAAAGCTCAGGTTCTGGAGCGATCCCAAGTGTAGGTTAATATTTACAAGCTATCAGCTTCAGGTTTTATCTCCATCCCTTGCTAGCACAGAGATAAAATCCTTTTAAAAATCCCTTTTGAACTCTCTGGTTCATGACATAGCTTTAGTAAGACACTTTCTGTATGAAACTGGCAAATGTCTTAACAAAAATGTAAAGTTTTTCTCATCCTTTCAGGGACTAGTAACAAATGGGGAGCCCCCTATGTACAAGGGGTCACGGCTTTTTAATGGAGCAGAAGTGATGGACAGTATCTCTGCAGGATATTCATGCTAGGAAATGTCAGAATGTTATTTCTGCCTCAGTGGCTTAAGATCATCTGTTTACCTAATGGACTTACATTTGCATTTTGCAGGTGTTGTGTTAATATTAATGTGTTGTCTGAATTGTTAATATTCCTTCACTTCAATGTTACATTAATGAAGGCTGCAGGGGATGGAAAAAAGACCTGACTAATTAATTAAATGGTCAAAAAGCATCTTTAACTTTCCATCGTGCTGCCCTTTGCTTCCACCTAATGGGTCTTGGCATTTCTGGTCAGCAGCCATGTAACGCATGCTGCTGTATGGAGCACTCAGTGACAGACTTGCTAATTTTTCTGACCCATAAATCACTTGTGTAAACTTTTAATGGTGAGTAAAAGTGCCTTTCATTCCTGCTTCCTCCTTTCAGTGGGAAATGCAGCCCGATAACAGGCGGTGCTGGCATGATGTGTGGGGCCAGAGACTTTCCTGTCAGGAGAGGGGCTGTCTGCATTTCTTCAGGAATTCTTTCCATTCCCCTCTTAGCCGGACTCTGGATGACATTAATATTTCGTGTCTTGTCGTAAGCTCTGCTTTCGGAGCCAGTGGTGTATCAGACTGCACGTCTCAGGAATGTGGACTGCCAGTCCTGCTTTGGGCTCTGGTTGTGGGGTATCTCCTCTATCCTCTGCACCATCCCAGACCTAACTTGGCTCTGGGTTCTTTTGCTCACTGGCAATTCCCACGGGCTGGAGAAAACTCTCTTGGGTCCCTACTCTAGCCCTGGGTAGCACCCTTGCTCGGGAGCATCCTAATGCATTCCTGAAAATACAACTTGCCAGCCCAGGCAGTGATTGTCCCCATGAGACCCTTCAGCTGAACACAGCGTTGAGTTGTGTGGTCACTACTTATCCCTCCCCTGCAGCTCTGCCGAGAGGGAGCAGGGCTCTGGCCATCATAGCTCTCTCTGAGAGATGTTATCCTGGTGAGCTGGTGGCTCCCTGGAAAGACAAACTGAATCTGATACAGATCCATGGGGAGTAGGGCCAGGATTCCCAGTTGCACAGCTCCTGGAGCTAAGCGCAGGGATGCAAACCCTTTCCAGTGCTGCTGTCATCTTCCCCATGGAGAAATGTGTAGGCAGGGGGAAAGGGTTGTGTTTTAAAGGAGGACTTTTGAACAGCACCATCACTTTGATGCTGACATCTAGCATGACTGGGGAGGTCTGTACAGCAGAGGCAGCACTGGGGGCATTTCTAGGAGGGGGTAGATGTGGGGCTGTATGCCCACTCTGGGCAAACGGCACTCTGAGGGCATCTTTGGGGCCCATGGAAAAGGTGTTTCTTGACCCAGGAAGGTCATTCCTGGAAGGAGATCTTCCCCTGTCCGCGATGCTGAGGGTGAAGTCCTCTGCCCTAGGCTCAAAAATATGATAGTTCTGAGAAAACTGTGGAGAACGCTGGAGCTGGGACCGAGGGAAGAGCTTGATGAAGTTGTGCCTGTGTGCTGTGTGTGGCCCAGCACATGAGTGCACGTCTAAGCTTTCATCCCTGGCCTGTGGCAACTGAAGATGCTGTTTGGGCACAGAGGGGCACTTCAGCTTCATGCTGGGAGTCTGAAGGTTGTCACCAATTTGCATGAAAAGGAGCAGACTGCAGTCATATTAACATTTAATGAAGAGGCGCAGCCCGCAGAGATCGTGTCCTCTGCAACACTGACTCTTCCCGTGCGATGATGTTTTCTTTGCCACTTGGTTCAAGATGGAATTAGGGTGGTGGGTTGGGTGGGTGTTGACTTTATCCCTTCCATACAAACCATAGATGGGGTTGAGGAGCTGCTGGCCAGGTGGGGAGCACTTGCCACCCATGCAGCCAAGTGCCAAGAGGTGCCGAAGGCTCCGCGGCCGCTCCGCAGCCGGACGTCGTGCTGCCAGATTAAGTGAGCTCTTTTATGTAACGAGGCTGCAAAGTGGCATCGATAATTTCAAAGGAACTGAGGCAAATGGTTGAGGTTTTTCCAGCAGTATAAATCCCCATGTACAAACCCAGTACATCAGGCTTTAGCAATTAATTCCTAATCATGCCAAATGCCTTCAGTAGCCCAGCTGTAGTATTGAGAGCTTAAAACGGTTTTCTACCGTACCATGGTTAATTTGGATAAAGCAAAGAGAGTGGTCTCATGGTATTTTCAGCCTCAAGGTGTGAGAGTGGCCAGTAAGTGACATTTGTATTCAGAAAACCCTCCCATGCATTTGTGTTGTAGGCATCTATTACTGGGAAGGCACCATAGCTAATAAAAAGGGCATTCATTATACCCCGGAAAGGGAGTTCATTAGAGGGAAAAGCCATTCTAGCTTAGTAAGAAATGAATCTAAAACTGCCTCAGAGCTGCTATTCTCATCAAGTTTCAATGTTAACAGTTTTAACCAAGAGCTAATTGAGCAATCTCAGAAAGTGGAGTAATTCCATTATTCAGCTACGCTTTGTTCAAGGCTACCGCTAGCTGCAAAAGGAGCACAAATGACTTTCATCAAGCCAGGAACCGCCAGCGTTCTTGCCTTTTACTACTTTTTCTTTCAAAAAAAAAGTAGGGCTTTTGGGCTGTTGGCAACTGTCGTTGGCAAAGGGAGCTCCACACCAACACTGCAAGGCTCATATATAACACAGCAGTCCAAGTTTTTGGATAGCAAGGGATTTGATTTTCATAACTCTTCAAGCAGCCATGCTGTTCTGGAGTGAGTGGCTGAAGATGCTCCTGTTCGTTGGATAGGCAGAGTGTCACCAGGAAGACAGTACACCATTCTTGCAGGATTTTGCATGGAAAAGAGCCATCGCAAGCGCTGGTCCAGCTGCTAACCAAAGAGCATGATTCTGTCATTGGCTGCGCTTTCAGGAGATGCAGGATTAGCTAATGTTGCTTTTAGAAGAGCTTTTATAGAAACCTCTCATGTTCCTTTGCTTCATGGAAGAGCTGTAATCAAAAATAAACGTACATGATTTAAAGAAAAGAAGAAAAAGTCGTACCACATCCAGCGTCTTTGGACTTAACGCTTTGGAGAGAGTATGTTGGTTGAGCTGTGGTGCCGTTTCTTTACCGTTTTCCTTCGGCTGCTGCTGCTGCTGCTGTTGGACGTGCACAGGACTGCGCGCAGCCCTTTGTGGAAGGTGACTTTCTCTTGGTGAATGCAGCAGGATTTAGAGTCATATTCCCAGGACATGGCTGTAGATCTCGTTTGTTATGAGATTGCGCTGCAGCAATAATCCCCTTCAAGCCAGCAGAGAGCGAGGGTTGTCAGCGACATACTGCCCTTAGCAAGGGAACGTACATCCACCAGTGTCTTTAGAGCCTTCTTAGACACACACAAAGAGGCCAGGGCTTCCTTTTCTCAGCCGTAGCCTCCCATGGCACTGTTTGTTTCAAACACAACCCAAGTGTGATGCTTTCAAAGCTCTACTGTCCTGTCCCTATTTGGATCCAGCACGGAGCTGGACACAGAGCTATGGGTTGAGAAACCAGAGGCCCTGACTGCTGGTCAAAGCACAGACTCATGCTCAGCCGGGATAGTAAACCCGTCTGGAGAGGGGAAGGAGTTTGAACAGCAAAAGCCTTGCTCGCTGTGCAGGAGAGACCAAGTGCTGTGAGGGGGAGACAGGATGGAGAGGAGCAGGTGGGATTTTGTAATGGGATAGGGGAAAGAAATTTGGTAGACTTTGCAGAAATTATTTGGTTGCATTTGGCTCAAGTCTGAAATGCTGGGAAGTTGCTGGGATTTACCTGGTGGCAGCTCACCCAACCGGAGGGACCACCGTTGGAAGGGGGGTTCAGGCTCCAGCTGAGGACGGTTCAGCTCTATCCCTTTGGGAGCAAGTTTCCACAATGAGCTACATGTGAAGAAAAGATCAACTCCTCTGGTCTGTCAATAGCAAGAAAAACCCTGCCATGGGAGAGCTACGTGGTATTTCGCGTTTATCACCTCAGCTATGAGAACAATTCCAATGCCTGGGATACAGCCAGTGGTTACGTCTTGCAGGAGGGGACGCAGGTGAAGAAGGTGGTGTGGGGGGAGCTGTGCTCCTCTGTTCAGCCCTACCTCGCTGCCATTTGCTCTGAAGCCTAATGGGTCTGTTATACGGGTGGAACAGCAGATGTTTGAATGTCACTTCACTTTAACCAAGCTGCCTGCCTCCTTCCTGCACTTACTGGACTGCAAACAAAGTACTCCTTGTCTCTCCCTTGCAGTGAACCTTGCTTAACTAATGTCATTTGTCAAGTTGATCAGGGAGAGTGGTCACTTTGGTGGCTGCTGTACAGCCTGGCTGCATTGCCATGGAGACAGGCAGCCCAGGAGGCATTTTACTTGCCCGTTTCACTCTGCAGAGATACAGCATTTGCCATCAACCAGCCAACTTGCTGAGGATGTGAGTAGTTTTTTGAGGTTGCTATCAAGAGGTTGAGAAGGGTCTGGCTAACTTTCTATGGAGCAAATAGTAAGGCTGCTGCTAAAGCAATTCCAGAGTCTGAATGTGCAGCTCCTCTTCCCCTGTCCCTCGAATGTGTGGCTCTGATAGGAGCTGTGCAACAGGAGTTACAGCCCAGTAGACTGGGCTCGGGGCTGCCATTAAGGTGTCATTAGTCCTCTTCAGCTGGGTGGTTTCATAGGTGGTTATTTGCCTACAGGACCCAAGACCGTCATTTAAGGTATTCTGAAAAGCACCAAACCCTGTGTTTAAGAGTGTCTCAGGAGCCTGAAATCTCCCCATCAGTCAGTGGGATGTGGGAGCCAGCATGCCTCGATCACATTTGAAACTCAGAGGCGAATGCTTTTGAAAACCGTACACTCCGGCTGACCTCTTGCATAAGGCAGGCGATAGAGTTTCACCCACTAACTCCTGCACCAAGCCCATAACTCATAAGCAAAATCTGGGTATTGAAAGAGCCGGCAGAAGATGCTTATGCATGTTACAGAGCTCGCAAGCCGTCCCGCCCCTCCCTCTCCTCCCTCTTGCATGTGCACACGTTAAATGATGCATTGAACAGGTTTGGAAACGCTCCCTCCTCCAGCCCCGGCGAGCAGGACAGCCGGGATCTGCAGGCACCTACGGGAGGGCCAGCCACCTGCTAACCCCCAGCCCTCTCCACGGGACAGCGCAGGAAACCTCGCATCAGCACAGAAAGGGCAAAAGTTCAGATGAGATTGTTTATGGGATTTTATGGAGCCGGGAGCCAAGGATAGCTCAGCTAATCCAGAGGAAACTGTAGCGATGGCATTAGAATGCATTTCACATGGGATTCATTCAGCGCGCGTTCAGATGGACCAGTCTTTCTGTCTCCATTTTTTTAGCCATGAAATATTTTTCTTTGCACTCTTGTCTGCCAGCCACACTGAGCCAAACTCCTAGCTAGGCTGTTTTAAGAAAAATGAAAAAAACCCACCCCAAACCTCTTGTCGTTTGACCTGCCGACGAGTTAGCAGGGCTTCAGCGCGGCTCCCAGTAACACCAGTGCCAGGTGCTGGTCTGGCCCCCAGCCCCTGCCAACCAACCTCCGCTCCCGCCTGCCTCTGCATCCATTGCTTTTTTCCAAGCGGCGGCGTAGTGCTTGCCGAGTCGAAGCCCTGGGGAGGACGCTAGCTAAAAGTGCAGCTAAAAGCCCATGTGGGGAGGGCAGGAAGGCGGTAGCTTTGCTGTGCCCTCCTGCTCCTTAGCATCGGAAGCTGTGCCGGCTTCATGGGCTGTCCCAGCCCTGCCTCATCCTCCTGAGTCTCCAGTGTCCCGTGCGGAGTCTCAGTGCG
This sequence comes from Chionis minor, assembly GCA_013398295.1. NCBI lineage: Eukaryota > Metazoa > Chordata > Aves > Charadriiformes > Chionidae > Chionis > Chionis minor. Next base: position 29,828 of record VZSF01006845.1, on the reverse strand, counting down.
AGCCCCACGTAGGAATAAATTTTTCCTTTTAGGTGCAGTGAAACCGCCACATTAAGCTGTTCGCTGCAGATCTTGGCTCCCTCCTTGTGTCCTGAGCCACCGACCCTGTTCCTCTGCGGAAGAGGAGACCTGGCTTAACTCTGGGTGCAGGTGCCAGCTCCTTCACTGTCCTCAGCCTGTTCCCTCTGACCCTGGCAGGCTCTCACATGCTGGGGATTAGCCCAGCTGTGACCTGTCCCTTCTGGAAGCTGCTTTCCTCTCCCTGGGGACTAAATCTTGATGTTTAAAACAAACTTGCCTAGGAGTTAGCATGGAGCAGCCCCGCACTGTTCATCCCTTTCACGCTTGCAGGGCTGCTGCAGTCGGGTGGCAGGGGGGGAGCAGCTCTGTGACCCTGGAGTGATCCAGGGCTGGCCAAGGACTCTCCATCTCTGCAGGGTGTTTTGGCATCAACCCACAGGGCAGTGAGCCTTCCTGGGCCACCGTGGTTTGTTAGCCTGACCTGACATGAACCGACCCATCAGGTCCCAGGGCTTTTCTTCCCCCCAGATACAGGGCAGTGTCTGACCTCGTTTGTGTCATCTGCTCCTTGGAAGCCCAAACCACAGCCCCATCTCCCAAAGCCTGCCCCTGCCTTTGGGTGAGTGAGCAAGACAAGTAGTTTTTCAACTCAGAGCACCTGTGGTCCCGTCCTGCGTGCCCTGTCATGGGTGCAGAGTGCCTGGGTGCTTCTTGGTTAAGATTTTCCTGCCCATGTGATCAATCCAACCATGTGCCAGTACCTCCTCTTGATGGGGGCTGTCTTGGATGCTGTCTGGGGGCTGGTGTTCCAGGTGTGGATGTGCTGTTAATTTTCCTTTAGCTGTAAAAAGCATCCCTGGCAGGAGGGCACTCAGGTGTTACCTTCCCCTCAGTGCTACCTGCAATGTCAGAACAAGGATATCCCCAGGAAAATGTAAGGCTTGGGGCTTCAAGCTCCAAAATAGTACAACAAAATACAGAACTTAAATAATCAAGTGGAAATTACATCCAGCCCAAAGTGTTGCTGGAGGTAAGAGGTAAAGGCTTCACACTCTAGTGCGCAACAGGAACAAGAACGGCAGGGGCTGCTTAAGAGCTCGCTTAGAGTGTTCATCTCTAGGACATGAGATAAGGACGTTGCGCCTGTGACAAAGAGGAGATGCTGTTCACGGCTGTTTATTGCTTTGTCTTTAAAAATGGGTTTTCCTCTTCACTCTGCGGAGGCCACATTTTGAGGGAGGCACAGGGACTCCATGGCCAGCCTTTGCTGCATGTTTCTCTGCATAGCTGGGGCTGGCGTTGGAAATGTTTCCCTTTTTCTTTGCATTGTAGCCCACGGGAAGGAGAGGCACTGCCTTTTGTAGCCCACACTCTTTGCTGTGCCTTGTGGCGAGCTGCCTTGGGCAGAAGGGGCTTCCCAGGTATGAGGATGGGCCAGCACGAGTCCTCAGGCCACCATTCCCCACGTGCCATCTGCAAGCGCAGCAGATGGGTGAGAGCTGGTGGGTCCACCCGCGCCCCAGGGATGGGGATGGCCCTGCCATAACTCGCTGGGTGCTGCTCCCTGCTTCCCACCCATGGGTGCTGCGCAGCCGGGGTGCCCCGCACCCTTGGGCCATGCTGTCCTGCAGCCCCCCAGTGATGGTGGCCATAGAGGGACCGATGTTGCCATCTGCTGGCTTAGCTGCACAGGAGCAGCGAGAACTTGGCTCGACCCTCTTGGAAGTCACCCATCACAAGCATGTGGGGACCCTGCTCCCATGCCGGGCTGCAGGCACGCTGCCCACCTCCTGACCCAGCCCTTGGCCTTCTGGTAGCATCTGCCCATCGGCAGGTGTTTCAGAGGACAGGATGGGTGGCCTGTTCCCACTTCAGCTGGGCTGCTCCCCACCCCTTCCCACACTGCCTGTGTCCAGGGGTGTCCCTCCTGCCCTCCCTTCGGGGTCTGAGGTATTGGCCTCTGGCACAACACGCTCTGGGAGAACCCACACGGCTCTTATTAAGGGAGCTCCTTCCCATTAAAGATGAACATTTCCACCACTGATTACCACCGTCAGGTGCTTATTCCTCCTCCGGGCTCATCTTTATTTCCTTTCTCTTTTGAGATTTTGGCAAGTACTCCCAGGCTGGGAAGGCATTGCTGCTGTAGCGAGTACCGCAGGAGCACAGCAGCCTGCACGCCTCACCCAGTGGTGGCCGGGGCCAGGAGCTGCAGGACCACCAGCTCCAGCCTGGGTCCCCCAGCCAGCCCGGCAAAATCACCGCTTTTCCTGCAGGAGCGACGGGGCTGAACTGACATAATCAGCGACAGCGCGCTCAGGCGTTGCTCGGAGGATGAGGTTACTTCTGCAAATCTATTTTCTTTTTTGGCAATTAGCACCAGTTAGGAGCCCTGGGAATACATGCAGCAAATAGCAGGAAGCCCAGTTAAGCACATCTCTCTGCTTATCTGAGCCCAGTTAAACAAGTCTCCTGTGGCACTGCCCTACAGCTGGTATCACAACCCATAAATGCTCCAAAGATGATCTCTAGCGCTGGGATTGCTTTTCTTTGCAGTGTGTAGCCCCGGAGATTTCTGTTCGATGCGTGTGCATTCAAGAGGTGGAAGGGGGGGTCCTCTCCCCAGCCTGGGGTACCCCCAGCAGTCTGCAGGTTGCATGGAGGAGCCTCCAGAGTCCTTGCATCGCCTGGAGCCCAGAGGCAGCCCTGCAGCGAGCTGCGCTGGTGGCTTGTCCTGCTCGGGGACCGCTCTGCATCTTGCTGTGGGTGGAAGCCCAGCGCAAAGGCTGGGCTCGGTGGCTGGGCTTGACCACACATGTTGAGCTCGGGATGGGGGGGTGAGCGAGACGCTGTTTTCTCTGGCTTGGGAAGACAGCGATGTGTTTGTTTTCTGTCCTATCTTTCCCACAGTGTTTGTTTTGCTTGTTGAGCATTTCAGGAGATAAAATGACCTAAAGGGAGATTATTTTATCCTAATTTAAGCTGTCAATTTATCACTGACTTCTGCTTGTCTGTGCCAGCAGGACGGCTTGCTTGGAGTCCTCGGGGAAACCTCAGCTAGAAAGTGAGAATTTGGAGGGGGATTTGTTGCAGTCTCACATCTAATCTTTGCTTATAACAGCAACTACAAGCTGCTCCCCCGTCCCCCCGTGTCGTATTAGTTCCCATCACTGTGGAGTGGCTTGGCTTCCCAGGGGACTCCTCTCTCTAACCGGGGCCTGGGGTTGTTTTTCTCCTGCTGCAGGCTGGTGGAAGAGTTCATGCTGCTCGCAAACATGGCCGTGGCCCATCAGATCTACCGCTCCTTCCCCGAGCAGGCCCTGCTTCGCCGCCACCCCCCACCCCAAACTAAGCTGCTGAAAGACCTCATGGAGTTTTGCAACCAAGTTGGCCTCGACATTGACTTCAGCAGCGCGGGGACCCTGCATGTGAGTGCCCTGGCAGGGCCAGGGGGGCAGTGGGTGGGCAGCTGTGTGATTTGCCCATTTGCAGCAGCATGTAGTCGCTTTTGACCCCACCAGCGCTGGGCAAGGGTGGCCCAGCCTGTCCTGGTCAGCCATGTTGTGCACAGAGCTTAGAGCAGAGCAAGGAGAACCTTGCAAATGACTCCAGTGCTGCCCTCCCTGCAATGGGAAGGATGTTTCAGTGCAGGAGCAGTCACTGGGGCACCCACGTTTCCGTCTCTGCCTTCTCTCAGCAGGTCCTGGGCAAGGCATTTGCTCCGTACTGCAGGAAAAGTAACTCTGCAAGGGGTTGTTTCTGTCTGGGCTGCTGCAAGTCTCAGGGAGGGCAGGGTGGGGAGCAGGGTGACTGGGAAGGACTGGAGAGCGGTGCTGGGAAAGGTCAGACGCAGGCAGCACGGGAGGTATCTGACCGACCCTCCACTGAGCGTGTCCTGAGGCTGAACTCCAGCCGAACAGCACAGCGCAGGTTCCAGGATTTTCTTTACTCACCGCAACTGGACTGTGGATAATCCTCTGTTAATCCCATCCCCGCTGGCCTCCCGCACACCCCTCCGTCGGCTGGGACTGCTTTCCCTGCTTGCTGGCCATGCCGAGGCTATGTCAGCAGATGTGGGGTTGCACATTCAGCTCCTCTCCTGCACTTCGAACCCTCCAGCCCTTCCTCGCCACTAGCTCCAGGCAGTGACCTCCCGTACCTGCATCTCCCCAGAGTCCCATTAGTCTGTGCGCCGGAGCTCTCCGTAGCTGGATGGGAGCCAGGCACAGGGCAGGAAAGGGGCTACGGGCACGCTGCATGTCTGGGGATGAACACAGTGGTCCCTGTGCCCTGGATGCTCCCTGCTGTTGAACCTGGGAGGTGGGTCTACGCACAGGACTGCGTATGCAGTCCTGTCAGGGCTGCTGAGGCCAGAGTGAAACCAAATTTCACATGCATTTTTTGGTTTACGAGGCGATTTGCAGGGAAAGGAGGAATTTGGCTCTGACAAGCTGCTGTTTGCCCCAGTAAGGTCTGCCTGGGTCCCCCTACCACCATACCTTGCCAGCACTGAGTGCTCTCTCTCTTTTTCTCCTCCAGAAAAGCTTAAATGAAACATTTGGTGCTGACAAATACTCTGAAGCCAGGAAGGAAGTGCTGACCAACATGTTCTCCAGGCCCATGCAGGTGAGAAAAGCCCTGTGCTGTTGGACACGTCTGGCTGTAGCTGTCTGCTGTGGCTCCATCTTCACCTCTTACCCCTTCTGAGTTACCACAGCTGGTTGTTGTGTAGAGGGAGAGTGAATGGACACCGAACATGGTGCTGGGGGGCTGCCATCAGCTTTCCCCAGTGGCAGAAGCCTCATGCAGCTGGCAGTGGGGGTATTCCATGGGCAGCAGAGCTTCACTGGATGGCAGGGTCAGGCGGAGTCTTTCCTTGTCCCCCATAGTGTCCCTGTTATTACTGATCGGGATGTTTCACCCTTGAAGTTGCCTGCGGGATGTTAGCAGACTCACAAGGACCCAGGCTGCTCTATGAAGAGCTGGTGGCGGGCTCCATGGCTCATGTTTGTGCCATTTCTTCATATCACGGGATCCCAACTGGTCCAAATAAAGAATCAAGAGTGAGGATGATGTAGGGTTGTGGGACAGGCCTTAAAGCACAATATTGTGCCTGGACACATGCTCTTAGAAGCGGGGGTGCTCTGAAAACCCTTTGGTCTCCCTCCAGACCAAGCAACCTTCTGTGAAGGTCACTGCAATGGAGGCTTGTGCTGCTCACACTGATTGTCATGTTTGGTGCATGTGCAGATCAGGTCACTTATTTGGGTATTTATCACCATCAAAAAAAATTTTTGTGAAGCATCTGCCTTTCTACGTTTGCAGCTGGGCATAGCACAGCCTCTTCAGAGCGTAGTCCTACCCCGCAGGGAGAAGGGGCACGTTCCTGAAATGGTCTTACTGTTGTGGCCTGCTTATCGCTGCAGGAATGAATCATCTTCCCAACATCACTTATTTGACTGTCACTCTTCTAATTAGCTTACTTGCTCCATTTACTCATTAGCAGTTGCCTGAAGTCCTGCTGTACTTTAGTGACTTAATGCTTGCTTGCGAGTGGGATTGGGGACTGAAGCTGTTCAGTAAATCCCCGTCTCGTGTATGTGTCCAGCTCAGGAGTGCTGCTCTGTGAAGTGCAGGGAGTGTCCTCTGGAGCTGGCTGTGTTGTCCCAGATCCCGTGTCCTGCTTTGACTTGTCCTGGCTCCTTCTGTCACATCTTCCTTTTCTGGTGGAAGGTGCTAACAGATGAACACATTGGTGACATGCATTCCCTGGGGTCCCTCTCTGGTCCTGCTGACTGTGGTGCAAGCCTGGGCTTTGCCAGCAGCAGCGCTTGGAACAAGCCTGGCTGTGGGGCAGGAGGGATGAACAAGGAGAAGGCAACTTGGTTCTGCCCTGGGACCGAGGAGAAGATGAGCTTTTTGGGACCCACTGACCTGCTGAAATTTTGCTGCTGTGGTCTCCTGAGGCTGTGGTCTGAGAAGTGGATGTACTTTGAGATACCTCCCAGTGGCTCTTGTTAAGATTTAGCCCTGTGAATACATGTCAGATCTGTGCGCAGGAGGTATCAAGGTTTTGGGGATGAAGTCTTCTGCAGAGTAGATACCAGACAGAGTTTGAGGAAGAAGAAAGAGGTACTTTTAGAGGAAATATTCTGTGAGATGTGATTTTGGAAGGAACTAGAGTAATTTCACCATCAGAAGACCACGGTGGCCGTGTGTCCAGGTGTGCTGTGCAGTCCACTCGCACCTGGCAAACCTGCCGTCTGGCGCGCTCCCATAATAAGCAAAACCCGGTTTACAGCTGAGCCCGTTGGCCCTGCAGGGCAGCTCATGTCTGGGTCATGAGCGGTGTTCCCATCTGCTGGCATTCCTGTCTGCCAGCATTCCCCAGCAGGACAGTGTTGGCGCGTGTGATGGTGTGCTCTCATTATTGGATGTAGTGCATGAGTGAGAAGAAGCAAAAATCTGTCTTGATCCTCGGGTGAGCTTGCGTGGTTGACCATTTGCTGAACTGTTGTTTACCTTAGAAATGGATTTTCAGACTTGCCCAAAGCCAAGGACCAGGTGAGCAGATGCTCCTCTCCTGTCTTTAGGGCTGCTTTCCAGTTTGACCCAGGATGTACTCATGGCTGTGGATCCGTATGACCTTCAGTCCATAAGGAAGGACCACAGCACGGCAGGGGCGAGAGACAGCAGTGTTGCTCTCTGTGGTTTCTGGTCCCTGACCACACTCGCTGCAGGGCAGACTCACAGCTCCCCAAAATCCTGAACACTTTAGATTCCCACCATTGTTCTGCTGCTGAACGCAGCGGACGGGTAGTTTAAATCCACGTCAGTGCCCCTCGGAAAGGGCAGGCAGCTACTGAGTGGAAGGAGCTTTCCCTGGGAGGATGATTTTTTGCTGTCTGCCACCAGTATTAGAGCAGATGGGAGAATTGGCCCCATCCTGCCCATGTCCCCAGACACCACAGTCCCTCACTGGGGAGAGGACAGATCTGAGCATCAGCAGCTGCAGAGCACAGCCACACAGCGGCTCGTGCCTGTGTCAAGGACTGGGCCATCGCTCTGACAGATGGTGTGGCGGGACCGTCTGGGCACAGGGCACAGAGCAGTCACCTATATCCCTGCATGCATCACAGCTCCCAGTGGTGAAGCTGGTGTTTCAGGGACAAGGCTGTAGTTAAATCAGCCACAACAAGCTGCCCACAGGTTTAACCCATGGTCGTGCCAAGCCTGCATCTTCCATCTTTGCTGCGTGCTGGTGGTCAAGACATCAGCCTCTTGGAGGAGGAGGGAGGTGGAAAGGAACTGGTAATGCATGTGTCTGGGGAAGTGCCTGGATTGCCATGCCAGGAGCCTCGTAACAGATGAAGGAGCAGCGACATATCATTTTTCAGGGGCTCAGTCACTCGGGGATTCAATCTGTCCATGAGAGCAAAAGCCGCCCCTGGTTGGCTGGGGCTGATTTATTTCCAAGCTCCTCGCGGTTCTCCAGGGATTGCAGCAAACCCTGGGGATTTGAGACCACTTGTGAGTCAAATCTGTTAATGAGAAAACATCTGCTTTATGGCAGGCTGATGTCACTGAGTAACGCTGTCATGGTAGCGAGGACAGGTACCAGACACTTGCTGGGCTGGGCTCTCTGCAGCATGTAACCTTACCGCAGCCCAGAGGAGTATTTTTGCTGCGATACCCAAGCTGGTGGCAACCTCATGAGGGTCATGAGCTGCCAACAGGGTGTCAGAAATGGTGCTGGACCCAGCAACAGCTGGGTTCGGCCGGCACATCCATCAGGAAGAAGTGCCTCAGGCAACAGCAAGGAGCGTGGGACCTTCAGCATCTTTTCTAACTTCAAACAAGGCAGGGGTTGCCCTGCACTGCTGGGCGTAGGGAAGGAATGAGCCCTTGCCAGTGGCTTTCTCATAGCAGGGATTTTCACCTGTGCCGTCAAATGGGTGTGCTCTGCTCTCTACCTGCCTGGCATTGCAGGGACCTTCCTCTCCTCTGCCTGGGAGCGTGGCATAGGTGCTGTAAGCCCGCTGTAATTCCATGCTGTCCGTCTGCACAAGGGCACTTACCTCCCGCAGCAGCCTCCAGCACTCGGTGTGTCTCCCTGCCCGATCACGCAGAGCCGTGTTCAGTGGGAGCCGAGCTAATTGAGTGTAGACTGTACTTCATGGAGTCCATCAGAAACAATTTAATTCTGGGTTGTGGAAATTGGCAGCCGCCACAGCTCCTATCCCAGCTCTTGGGTCTCATAATAAGGCCGGGACCGACACTGCTTTTTTTAACCTGCTCTATTTACTTGCCCGGATCAGTGCGTTGCTGCTCAGCAGGAGCTGGCTGTGCCGCTGGGCTGGAGAGCAGAGGATACAGCTGCCCAAACCATGGATCCCAGGACGGCTCTGTAATCAGAGCTGGCTACTCCTGTTTTTTTTAAATCACTTGCTCTTATTTTTAAACGGGTTCATTCAATCGCCACTGTGCTGTGACCCTGCCGCAACCCCCCTGACCCGCACAGCCTCCCCTCCCCGCCTGGGCTCCGCTGGGTTGTTTTCCCAGCCCTGAGGGCTGGTGTTTCACAGATGTAAAAATAAAAGCTGCAACATGTGGGATGACAGGGGCGGCACAGCCAGGAGAGCTTCCCACTGAAGAGGCTGCTGGGCAGCACGGTGCCACCGTGGCCCCGGTGTTGGTTTAGCCAGGCAGTGCAGCCACTCAACTTCCCAGCTGTCGTCGTGGGATGGAGCAGCAGGGCTCACAGCAGGGCTGTCTCCTTCTCCTCAGTGAACGGAGGAGCCACTCATCCCAGCCCCCAGTGCTCTCCTGGCAGGCGCAATGGGTGTTCGGAGCCTGCAGCTGGACCCAGAACAAAAGAGCCTGGCACAGGAGCCACTCTGTGAGACCCCTTGTTGGGAGAGTGTCCGCAGTGGGGACGGGAGAGGCTGGGCTCTCCCCTGGAAGACAAGGGGATGGTGAATGAGCCCCAGGGCCTGAGCAGAAGCAGGAGATTGCTTAAACCCATGTGCGACATGCAAGTTGATGCGATCCTTGGGGCCAGGCAGGGACAGCTGGCAGCCAGCAGCTCCCTGCAGGGGCTCTGCCCCTTTTCGTCTGTACTCGGTTCCTGCAGCACCCCCCTTGCCCCTGTGCAGCCCGAACTGAGCAGCAGGTGAAGGACCATGGGCTGCTGGAGCTCTGTCCTGCGGATGCAGACCCCTCCAGCCTCATGCAGGGTCCTGCCACCATCCTTGCTCACCCCCTCCCTCGCTTCTCACCCCTTTCAGATGGCGCTCTACTTCTGCACTGGCGTCCTGGAGGATGAGACCCTCTTTCGCCACTACGCCCTGAATGTGCCCTTCTACACACACTTCACCTCGCCCATCCGTCGCTACGCGGATGTCATCGTACACCGTCTCCTCTCCGCCTCGCTCGGTCGGTGCCGCACGGCCGCTTACGGAGCAGCTCTGGGTGCCGCGAGGGGAGGGGGTGGCTGTGGCTGGCACAGGCAGGACTCCCATGTTCCTGCCTTGCCTGCCACGGGTGCTGGGTGCTTGGAGTCTGCGTCCCACGGGGCAGCTCCCTGGCATGTGGGTGCCCTCAAATAACAGGGACAGGGAGGTGAGCCAGGGATCTGGGTCTAGGGTGCCATGGCATGGCTCCAGAGCAGGAGGGAGCATGGGCACATCATTGTCACTTGTCCCCTTCCCAGGTGCTAGCTCCCCAATCAAGATGGAGAAAGAGGCCATCCAGAGACAGGCAGATCACTGCAATGACCGGAAGATGGCTTCCAAGAGGGTGCAGGAGCTCAGCGCTGACCTCTTCTTCGCCATCTTCGTCAGGGTAAGAGCCAAGACTGTCTTCCCCCCAGGCATCTCTGGATTTCTCCATGAAGGTTCAGCCTAGATGCCACCAGGCAGAGGGCTGCATGGCCGCCCAGCTGGCCTGGGGGAAGGCAAACAGTGAGGGGATGAGCTGAGCAACCACCACCACCAGAGCTCCAGGAGCTGTAGACACTGGCCCTGCCTGGGGATGGCTGGATGGGGGACAGTGTAGTGACAGCCTTGTCTCTTGGCAGGAGTGTGGTCCTCTGGAGTCAGAGGCCATGGTGATGGGTGTCCTGAACGAGGCCTTTGATGTCCTGGTGCTGAAGTTTGGAGTCCAGAAGCGCATCTACTGTAATGTAAGTGCCTCACCAGTGTGAGATAGTGCCAATGCTGCCTCACCAGACAAGGCAGCAGAAGCCTGGCATCACCAGAAGCAGTGTTTGTCCCAGTGCCCTTCTGTGCCAGCCCTGCAGCTGGCAGAGCTGCATCTGAGCCAGGCCGGCCAGAGGGGACGGAGCCTTCCCAGGGTGTCCCCTCCATCCCTCAGCCCCGGGCAGGCACAAGGGGCTGGGGTGGACTGGAGCAGCCCACATCTCTGAGGACCAGCTTCTCCCTGCTATGTGCTGGGCATGATCTAGTCTAGTTAAAAGGGAATGAAGGCAGATTCGGGGGGACAGATATCACCACAGGGCTGAAGCGAGGAAAGGGAGAGAGGCTGGTTTTCATTTCATTTAATCAGACGGTATCTCTGGGGCTGTGACAGCACCACTGTAGGCCAGTACCTGCGGTTAGTGACAGCATCTTCTCTTAATAACCTGGTTATATGGCTGGCAATGACATCTTTAAACAGGACATATAGCATGATATATGGGTTGTTTGTGTATCACAGAAGGCCTTGATTTATGTCTTAGGCTGAGGCTCACAGGCTGCTGCATCCCAGTTGCTAAAGAGCTGCAGAGGCAGCATGCCGGGCAAAAGCAGCATCGTCCCCATCCGCAGGCAAAGTGGAGGGCGAGAGCTGAGTGGGGGGATGTTGTCAGGACCTGATGGGAACAGGCTGTTCCCAACTCTCTCTCTGCCTGCAGGCACTGCCCTTGCTGGGCTTCCACTTCCAGAAGATGGGGAGGAAGCCGGAGCTGACACTCATGTGGGAGCCAGAGAAGCCAGAGCAGGAATCTGTGCCCCAGGTAAGACTCCCCAGCGTGGGACAGGCTCACAACACCATGGGGCTGGCGTGGACGCTGTGTGCAGCGGGTGGTCCCGTGGTCTCCATAGGGGCAGGTCCAGGAGGTAGGACTGTCTCACAGGCTGCCAGGTCCTGCTGTCCCTCTGTGTCCCCTCCCCAGAGAGCCCAACCTCAGCTGCAACACCCTCCACCATCCAGCTCATCTCTATCCCATTGCTGCCCCCGCATTTGACCCCTCCAGAGCCTTCAGACTCTGCCCTGCGTACTGCGTGCCCTGCCTTCCAATTCAGTTTCCTCCAGGAATTGAATTAACATGCTGTTTACTTCCTTCTTCCACATCATCAATTAAGTTGTTAAGTAAGATCAGGCCTAAGGAAGTGCCTGTCTAGACCCTTCCCCCCGTCCTGGCATTGTTTGCCCCATCACAGGCAAGGCCCTTCCTTTGAGTTTCCATCCCTGTGACAGAGTTGAGACCCAATTAGGAGTCATTTTTTAAGTCAGACTTCCTGAGATGCAGTGTCAAATGGTTTAACAGCATCTAGAGATCTCTCTCTTGTGTCCCTGTCATCTATTAACTCGGTAACTCAATCAAAGGGAGCAATCGCATTTGTCTGGCTTGATTAAGTGGTGCTTCTTTGCCAACTTTTGTCTGGCGTTGCTATAAAATCACAGCTGTGTTGGCTACTGTGATCTCTGCCTGCTGCCTGGGCAGGGACCGAGGGGCCGAATCCCAGCCTCTCCCTGCGCTGCTCCGGGCGCCCCGCGCTTGTACCTCATTTCCAACCAAGCCCAGCACAGCCTTCTCCACCCGGGGCTGGGTGAAAAGGACTCCCGATACAGGGCCGGGCTGGCCCTTCCAGCTGGTATCGTGCATGTCCTGGGGAGCCCTTTCCTTCCCACGGGAGATGTTGTGGTCGGAGCTGGCTGAGCTCCCTGGTCGTGCAGGTGTTTCTGCAGGCCTCCCTCCCCATGAAGCTGAGCTTTCCTTTCTCAGCTTGGCTCAGAGAAGTCCCCTGGACATGGCCTGAAGTGGCCTCCGTTCCTCCTTTCCTGTGGGAGCAGGTATCACACCCTAGCAGGGACCCGTGTGAAAAGTGATGCCCCAGCATGAGCAGGACTCGTTTTGATTAAGCAAACACTTGGTAGAGGAAACTCCTCCACAAACCCTCCACACCTCCTAAGAAAATACCAGAACACAGAGCAGGCTCTGAGCTGTCATCCCAGCAAGCAGATCCCCAAGTTGATAAATCTCCAGCCCTGGGATGAGCTGGATCCTAGGGAGCTGTGCTGAACCACAGGAGATGTCACTCAGACACCCTGTGGCACCAAGCTGCCTCAGCTGCCCACCTAGCCCTGGCATTTGGCCTCTGCTTCCCAGTCTGGCTCAGCCTAGCCAAGCAGCGGGAATGTCGGGAAGGCTGTTTGCAAGAAGCCGTGCAGGAGTCTGGGCTGGCTGGCCCCATCTCTACCTGAGCTCCAGGAGATGGCCAGGACCTCAGTGGGCATTACGCAGGGTTTCACCATGAAGTGGATCTAAGACTCAAGGGATTTGATGTGAAATGGTGCTGTTCCCCTGCGGTTCAGCAAAGGGATGGGGCAGGATTGCAAGGGAGAGCCCTGATAATCCCCATTTGACTCCCCCAGACATGGGGGGCTACCTCATGGCCGCCGCCCCCCACTGGGGCGGGCAGGGGGCTGATGCTAGATAGCCAGCAGTAAAAGGATTTCCCTGCGGTTGCTCCTCGCTGGCCGCTTTGATACATTTAAATCTCAATGAGATTTTCCTGCTCTGAATGATTAATCTGGAGCGGCTGGCGCTGGATGAGCTGGGAAGGGTGTGACAAGGTTACGCTGGTGGCTCTGTGCCCACTCCTCCTGTGGGCCAGCCCTGAGCAGATGGCCCCGGCCAGCCCTGCCACAGTGCAGGGCTTGGGGACGGGCTCTGGCAAGCAAAGTCCCCAAATACCTGGCCGTGGCCCCAGGGCAGCCCCTTCCCGGTGTCCCAGCCGGTCCCTTAACCATGCCTTGTGCATAGACCTGATGGATGCTTTACATGTCTAATCCTTACGATTACCGGAAGAGATGGAGTCAGAGGATCGGGGAGGTGGCAGCAGGCAGCGGTGTGTTCCTGAATGGGAGGGATTGATTTTCTGGGGTTTTTATTCCCTTGCATCTCTCATCCATCGTGCTCCCTTCCTGAGTTCTCCTCTTGCTGCAGGGGCCTGGGGGAGGGAGGGGTCGTTCCCTCCTTGCAGGATGCTGAGAAAATGCTCAGCGTCATGTGGAAAACCCTTCTCGCTGCCGCTCACTGTTGGCACTTGGCCAAGTTGCTTCATTAAGGGATAATGTGCGGTCTCCAGCTGGAGAAGGGAGACACGGGCAGGCTTTAGGGGAGGCTGGGACCCAAAGCCAAGGGCACAATCACCCATGCTCCTTCCTGGACTGTGTGGAGAACAAGACTGGGGCCCGATCAGGCTGGAATGAGTGAGGATGTTTTGGGAGGCTCGTTTAGGTGGGTTTGGGTTCCCCGGCTGGCTTCACAGCCCAGTGGTGGTGTCCTTGAAGGTGCTGCATCCAGCCCCAGGAGCACCCTGGGCCCCAGCAGAGCTATCTGAAGCTGTCCTGCCCTGTTCGCCGGCTCCCGATGGGCGCCGCAGCAGGGGCAGCAAAAGCCAGGGCGACTCTGAGCAAATGCTGGTGTGATGCCAAGCCACCTGAAAAACCCTCTTCCCTCTGTCTTTCCTCTCCCTCGCTGAAGGTGATCACCATTTTCACGCTGGTGGAGGTTGTGCTGACGTCGGACGGTGTCCCGCTCAAGTACAGCGCCCTGCTCAAGAGACCGAGCTCGGAGAAGTGAGCGCCCTGGGCTGTGCGTGCTCCCCGCTGCCGACACTTGCTCCCCAGGCCCCGCACCAGCACCCGCCGTGGACACAGGGGACCCACGAGGAGTTTGGGGATTCGAGTTTTAAAAATGATGCCGTTTTATTTCTGATTTGGTTTTTAACTCCGGCTGGGAGTGGGGCTCAGGGCTTGAGCCTGCCTCAGGCAGAGCATTTCTACTCAGATATTTTTATCCTGATGCTTTCTTTTTTTTTTTTTTTTAAGGCAGCAGTGGCTGTCCCCAGCCACCTTGGGTACCTGTGCTGAGGGCCGAGTGGGGACCCATGTCCCCAGGAGTGGAGAGGGGCTGGCTCCACCCTCCCAGGTGGGAGGTGGTGGGATGCAGTGGGATGTGGCCATGGGGCCATGCAGGAGGGTTTCTTGCAGGGTTGTGTGTCATGTAATAAAAGCTGGGTCAGCAGCTCCATGGGGGGCTTGTGCAGGTTTTATTTTGTCTCTTCTGCGTTCTTCCAGCCGGGAATCCCAGCTGTAACTCATCTCTTGGGCAGCCCTGTGCCTTCCCTTGCCTGCTGCTTCCCAAGCATTGTGAAATCCAAGCAGCCTCGCCGCCTCCAGCATGGGGGAGCAGGTGGATGTGCGCTCCAAGTTCCTGCTCCAGCAGCTAATCCGTTGGTCTGAGCCTTCACCGGCAGTCACCAGGTGCTGCTCCAGCCCCTCACACCCTGGCCTCCAGCCTCACCGTGCTCAGGGACCCTGCAGCACCATGTCCTTGCTTCTCCTTGCCACTCAAGAAAGTGTCCAGCCCCTGCCGTCTCCAGACACCTCTGCCTGTTCTCCATCCCCATGTCCTCCACCCGTGCTGTGCAGGATGGCTCCAGGAGCACGGGCTGCTCCGGCAGCCTCCACTTCATCACCCTTGCAGGGACCGGCAGCCACAAGCAGTGGCCGGTGGAGGGATTGACGCAAGGAGTGAATCCATTGTGCCAGGCAGGGAGGGGGCCCTGCTTCACTCTGCCTCATCAGTGGTGACAGATGTGGCCCTGGCATGGACACACCTGCCCTTTGCAGGAGCCAGGAGCTGGCCAAACCTGCGCTGCCCGGCGCAGGGCCCTGGAATGGCTCAGGAGCTGGCGAGCTGTGAAAGCCATCAGGGTCACCTGTGGTCCCCAGGGGTTGCACTGCTGGTGGTGTCCTTCCAGATGGTCTGGTGCAACCATGCGTGGACATCACCTTTGGACATGGGCAGCCTGTTCCTCCCTGGGTCTCCTGCTCCTTGCCAGGTGCTGGTGATGCGGGGCTGTTCCCTGCCTGCAGCAGATCCCCAGCTGTGTGGGTGCGCTGGCATGGGCTGCGTGTGACTGTGTCCCCTGGGAGAGGGGACCCGAGGATGCTGACACCAAAGGCAAGATGTCTTCCCCCTACCCTTCAGCCCGGTGTTCCCCTCCTCAGGTTTGTCTCGGGAAACAAGGCGAATCCAGCCCAGCCCAGCTCAGCTTGTCTGCGAAAACAGCACTTTGCCCTGCGCCCTCCCTGCCGCTCCCCGGGGTCCCGCAGGCAGCCGCTCCAGTGGGAGCTGGGGCCCACGAGGTGTCCTGGTCCCCAGGGACAGGCTGGAGGTCCTCCCTCACTGGTGGGGGGCAGGAATGGCCCCAGGGCGGGGCTGGGAGCACTGGGAGAGCTCTGGGCAGGGCTGGGAGATAGTCCCTGAATGTTATCAGTCTCACCTGTGGCGGGGCTCAGCCCTCTGGCGGGACAGGGAAGGGCCATAAAGGGCTGTCCCCTCACTTTGGACACAGGCGACATTCGAGAAGGGAGCTGGGGTGGGCAGTATGGGGTGGCCACTCTCCCCTGGAACCTGTCTTCTCCTCTGCCTCCTTGCCCAGCTTGCTGCTGCAGCCTCAGGTGACGGGGGACGTGCGGGACAGGGTGGGTAGGAGCCCTTGGTGGGGGGTGGTGGGGCTGGTGCCGCTTCCCTGAGGGTCTCCAGGGACCCTGTCACCTCCCCATGGGTTACCAGAAAAGGCAAGCCCTCCCGGCCACCCCAGGGTGATTTGAGACACCAAGCTTTGAATGGGTTCATCTCAGCCCCCACAAAAGCAGGTCCTGTCCCTGTCACTCCCAACCCCGCTGCCCCCTCACCCCCTGGCAGTGGCTTTGGATCAAGTGGCTTGATAGCCACAGCTGGCCACAGTTGCCTGGACTTGGCACACTTGCTGCAGGGGGGCTGATGCTCGGGCACCTCATCCCCTCTGCCGAGAGGCATGAGGAACTTCCTTGCCAGACTGTGCCTCAGTTTCCCCCTCCGCAGATGGGCTCTGGGCCATCCTGGGGTTGCCAAAGACCGGGCTGATCCCTGAAGGGCTCCTGGCCACTCCGAGACCCCCATGGAGGGGACTCAGGCCAGCTAAATGTACCTTGGGTGGAGATGTCCTCTCTGGTCCATGGGGAGGTTGCCCCTGGGGACCTTCAGGGTGCCCAGTTCCTCCCCACAACTCTGGGTCTGCTCTCAACTCCAGACCGAGAGAAGACCCCGGGCTACTGGAATGAAGGAGCCAGGAGGAGACTGGAGTTGGCCCTGGCATTGCAGCCAGCAGCACAGCGGGCCAAAAACATCATCCTCTTCATGGGTGACGGTGAGTCCCCCGGGTCCCAGCCAAGCCCGCGGCTCCACAGCAGCCAGGGGACGTGGCTGGTGAGAAGATGGGGCTGGGAAGGTCCCTTCCTCCCCGGCAATGCTTGGGGAAGGCAGGACTGTCGGTGGTCCTGGCCCCTTCCCACCCCGCAGCTCTGCCGTGCCTGCAGGCATGGGGCTGCCCACCATGTCAGCGGCTCGGATCTACAAGGGGCAGCTGGCCGGCGGCTCGGGCGAGGAGAGCGTCTTGGCCATGGAGACCTTTCCCCATGTGGCCCTGGCCAAGGTGAGTGGGGCAGTACCGGGGGGTGGCCCTGCTGCCCCCGCCTGAGACCCCACTGACCCCCGCTTGCTTCCAGACCTACACCATCGACCGGCAAGTGCCCGACAGCGCTGGCACGGGCACAGCCTACCTCTGCGGGGTGAAGGCCAATGCCAAGACGCTGGGGCTGAGCGGAGCGGCCGTCTACGGCAAATGCCGCACTGCCTTTGGCAACGAGGTGGACTCCGTCCTGCACCGGGCCAGGCTGGCGGGTATGGGGCAGCGGGCAGCCCTGTCAGAGAGCCTGGCATGGCGTGGCCATCCCATGCCATGCAGGGCTGGATGGGCTCCCCGTAAAGCCTTGCCCGTGCTGCAGGAAAGTCGGTGGGCATCGTGACGACCACGCGGGTGCAGCACGCGTCCCCGGGGGCAGCCTATGCCCACTCGGCCAGCCGGAGCTGGTACGCCGATGCCAACATGCCCAAGGAGGCATTGCGGGATGGCTGCAAGGACATCGCCTACCAGCTGGTGCACAACACAGACATCAACGTGAGCCAGGGAGCGGGCGTGGGAGGGAGGGGACACCAGGCACATTGGGAGGGTCTGCTGAGCTCCCCGGCAGGTGATCCTGGGTGGCGGGCGGATATACATGACCCCCAAGCGGACCCCGGACCCTGAGTACCCAGCGGACCCAGATCAGAATGGCACCAGGAAGGACGGTGTGGACTTGATTGCCGAATGGCTGAGTGCCAAGCAGGTACTGCACCGGGGCGGGGGGGACATGACACAAGGCACGGGGCACACGCCATTGGTACGGGCTGTCTTCTTGCGGGCAGGGCGCCCACTATGTCTGGGACAAGAAGGGCCTGGATGCAGTCAAGGATGACTCTGTGAGCCACCTGATGGGTAAGAGTGTCACTGCCTGCACCACTGGCAATGCTGCCTCCTGCTCCCTGCGCTGGGGGGACTGGCAGGGGCACGAAGCAGCCCTGGTGTGGACCCCCCCCGTCACCCCACCCCATACCCCCAGGCCTCTTTGAACCCAAGGACATGAAGTATGAGCTGAACCGCAACGCCTCCACGGACCCTTCCATCGTGGAGATGACAGAAAAGGCCATTCGCATCCTGCGCAGGAATCCCAACGGCTTCTTCCTTTTTGTGGAAGATGAGTAACCCAGGCGGGCAGCGTGGCTGGGGATAGGGGGGGGTCCTGGGAGCAGGTGGGCATCCCAGGGGACCAGGGAGAGGGTGACGGCCATGTTCCCTGTGCAAGTGGCAGGATTGACCACGGCCACCACAGTGGCCGGGCCAAGCAGGCGCTGATGGAGGCTGTCATGCTGGACCGGGCAGTGGCACGGGCAGGCGAACTCACCTCCCCCTCTGACACCTTGACCGTGGTGACAGCAGATCACTCCCACGTCTTCACCTTTGGGGGCAACACACCACGTGGCAACTCCATCTTCGGTGGGTCTTGGGGAGGGGTGGTGAGCATCCCTTTTCCCTCCTCCCCCTTTTGCTCCCACCGGAGGCTGAGCTGGCCAAGACAGGGAGAGGCACCTGGCTGGGACGGGGTGTGACAATGGCTTTCCCTGTGCCAGGGCTGGCCCCCAAGAAAGCCAAGGACAAGCGAGCCTACACCAGCATCCTCTATGGCAATGGTCCTGGTTATAGCATCCGCGACGGGGGCCGCCCGGCCGCCAGCCTTCCCACCGCAGGTAGGAGCCTGCTGGGGGTGGGATGGGGGTGCAGGGCGGCTGGGGGCGGTATCCCACAGGCATGGCCACTGGGGCTGCATGGGCTCCCAGTGCCACCACGTGGCTCAGGAGTCACTTGGGCAGGAACGGCCCAGACGCCGGGGTGATGGGACCTGCCTCCCCATCCCTGCGACGGGTAGGGGCAGCCTGCTGCCCCCAGCCCCCTTTCTCCTGCCTCCCTGCAGAGGACAAGGACTACAGGCAGCAGGCAGCCGTGCCCCTGGAGACGGAGACCCACAGCGGGGAGGACGTGGTGGTGTTGGCCCGGGGCCCCATGGCCCACCTCTTCCACGGGGTGCAGGAGCAGCACTACATCGCCCACGTCATGGCCTACGCTGCCTGCCTCGAGCCCTACGCCACCGAGCCCGGGTGCAGGGCAGCCCGCAGGGCCTCCCATGGCGCCCAGTGCTCCCCACAGCCCCTGCTCGCCCTCCTGGCCCTCGGCGTGGCAGCCTACACGGTGGGGGTCTGAGCGCCCCTGGCCGAGACCCATTTCAACCCGGGCTGCCCGGCACCACAGTGAGCTGCCCCAGCAGCCCCACTGAAGGTCTTGGCAGCTGGGCCCCCACTGTGGCCGGGACCAAGGGGCACAATAAAACACAAATTGGTCGTCTCCATCTGCCATGCGAGGGTTCACAGCAGCAGTCGCCTCCTGAGGTGCTGCCCCGCGCCTTAGTTTCCCCAGGCGGTTGTGGCTCCTAGTCATCCTCCCCAGGACCAGCACTGGAGGCACTGAGGTGAAGGAGGTGACAAAATTAGGGTGGGGGGAGGCCATGCCCACCCCGGCTTTGCTAGGCTAGGGCACAGCACACAAGGTTTGTTACCGTCGCAGCGTGTGTGTGTGTGTGTGTGTAACGACGCCTGCCAGACACTGCCTGTGGCCTCACCCCCCACGCCTGCGTCCCAATAAGGAGATGAATCAAGGAGGTGCCAGCAGCCCATCCCCATGGCCTTTGTGCCAGGCTATCGGACATATACCAAACTCCTCCACACACCCCTGGTCCAAAGTCCCTCCCCAGCTCTGCCAGAGCTGCAGACACTGCTGGCGGCGTTGGGCTACCAGATCTCACCATGCAACTCCTGGCACCCCTGGCCCTCTGCCTGGGTCTCTGGGCAGGGCTCAGCGCTGCTGTCATCCCAGGTGGGGACAAGGATGGGGATGGGTGCTTGGCTGGCTGTAGCGGGCACCCAGGGAAGTGGGGCACCCAGCAGGGCACCAGCCTGGCTGGCCACAGGGAGGGTCTGGGGAGGTGAGCAGGGGTTGCCTAGCTCTGCAAGGGTTAGTGGGTTTTACCCCATTTTCTGGGGACCTTGAGACAGTTTTCCCCTCTGGGATCAGGTTCCTGCTTGCTTCTGGGCTGGGGGAAGTGCTTGTAACCTCCCCCCTCCATGGATGTGGCCTCATCCCACCTGCCAGATAGTTTCCCCCATCAAGTCCCTTTTTGATGCACGAGGAAGGGCAGTGGATTCAAGCCCTTGTGGCCTTTCTCCACCCCAAACAGCATGCTGACTCGCTTGGTCCATGTCAGCAAGAGGCCCAGCATGGGGATGCCGAGGGAGCAGGTACCCCAGGAATGTGGATGGCCCAGGGAGCGGATGCCCCAGGGATATGGGTGCCCCAGGAATGCGGGTACTCCAGGGATTCGGTACCCCAGGGAGCGGGTGCCCCAGGGATGTAGGTCCCCAGGGATGTGGGTGCCCCAGGTTGCTGGTGAACTGGGATTGACGGGTGCTGCCCCATCCCAGCGGAGGAAGAGAAGCCATCCTTCTGGAACAAGCAGGCAGCCGCAGCCATTGAAGCCTCCTTCAAGATCCAGCCCAGGACAAACGAAGCCAAAAACCTCATCCTCTTCCTCGGGGATGGTGAGTCCCACTGCCACACCCGGCAGGCAGGCTGGCATCGCTGCTGCCCCATGGAGCTGGGTGCAGGGAGGACACCTAGTCCTGAGGGTGACCGAGACCCTCTCTCCTCACCCAGGCTTCGGGGTTCCCACCATCACGGCCACTCGCATCCTAAAGGCGCAGCAGGAGGGGAAGGTGGGCCCTGAGACCCCCCTTGCCCTGGATGCTTTCCCCTACGTGGCTCTCTCCAAGGTAAATCCCCGCCACGCTGGGCATGGGGCCAGGGCGATGCCCACTGGGGTGCTGGCACAGAAGCACCCTGGGGGTGTGCATATGGGTTGCACGGAGTCCCTGCCAGTCCCACACTTGTCCTCAGGCATGTGAGTAATCGTGGCAAAGGGTGCCGGGGGTGGCAACCCTCTGGGTGCCTCTGTCAACCGCCTTCTGCCCTGAGCCTGGCTCCTGTCCTTGGCAGACCTACAACGTGGACCGGCAGGTCCCCGACAGCGCGGGGACGGCCACAGCCTACCTCTGCGGCGTGAAGGGCAACTACCAGACAGTGGGGCTGAGCGCGGCCGCCCGCTACTCACAGTGCAACACCACAGCAGGCAACGAGGTGATCTCAGTGCTGGAGAGAGCCCGCAAAGCTGGTAACGGGGGTCACGGGGAGGTGGGGCTGGGGGGAAACTTTCTGGGACAAGGGACATCTCGGGGCTGTCACCCCCATGATCATCCTGGGGCTTGATGGTGGGGGATCCTGTGCCCCCACCGGTTGCCTTTTGTGGACCCTGACGGGTTGGGGGGTGGCAGGGAAGGCGGTGGGCATCGTGACAACAACACGGGTGCAGCACGCATCGCCCTCGGGGACCTACGCCCACGTGGTGAACCGTGACTGGTATGCGGATACCAACATGCCCCAGGATGCCCACCAACAGGGCTGCAAGGACATTGCCTGGCAGCTGGTCCACAACGTCGACATCAATGTGAGCACCTATACATGGTGGGAGGAGCAAGGGCAGACCACCCCCAGGCACCCCCACTAACGCTGTGCCTGTCTCGTCCCCTCCAGGTGATCCTGGGCGGCGGTCGGAAATACATGACCCCCATGGGGACACCAGACCCCGAGTATCCCACCTATAGTACAGAGAATGGGTTACGTAAGGATGGCAATAACCTCATAGACATGTGGCTGAAAGCACGGCCGGTAGGTGACAGGAGGCAGGATGGTCCTCTGCCCACCACCCCCAGGCACAGGACCAGGCACCCATTGACCCCCCATGGGATTTACCTGCAGGGTGCCCGCTATGTCTGGAACAAGACAGAGATGCTGGCTGCCGCCGCCGACAAGAGCGTGAATTATTTGATGGGTAACAAATGTCTCACATGCCAGGAGCTGGCAGGCACCAGGACATGTGCAGGCACTGAGGCTGTGCCCTACGTGTGCCCTCCCAGGTCTCTTCGAACCCGCAGACATGAAGTACAACGTGGTCCGTAACAGCAGCCTGGACCCGTCGCTCACCGAGATGACGGAGGCAGCCATCACCATCCTGAACAGAAACCCCAATGGCTTCTATCTCTTTGTGGAAGATAAGTTGTGGACGGTGCCCCAGGGGTGGGCAAGAGGGGGGGTCCCACATCCCGGGGTGGGGCTAAGAGCTGGGGGTACTGCCGTCAGTCCCCAACCCACCATAAGTGCCCATCTGCAGGTGGCAGAATCGACCACGGCCACCACAGTGGTGAAGCCTATAAGGCGCTGACGGAGGCGGTGGAGTTTGACCGGGCCATCGAAAAGGCAGGCACCCTGACAGATGAGGCAGAGACCCTCACTGTCATCACTGCTGACCACTCGCATGTCTTCTCCTTCGGCGGCTACACGCTGCGCGGCTCTTCCATCTTCGGTAGGGCTCTGCCCAGCCATCAAGAGTGGGGCACAGCCCCATGCTGGGTGCTACTAGCTCAGTGGGCACCCCAGCTGCAACCAGAGGGGTGATACAGGGGGTTCTTGCCTGATCCCCCCCTCCTCCATCATCCCCTCCCCAGGTTTGGCCCCCAGCAAAGCCACTGATGGGAAGAACTACACATCCATCCTCTACGGGAACGGGCCAGGTTACCCAGGCAATGTCCGGCCCGACGTGAATGATAGCAAAGCTGGTGAGGGCACAGGGGCCATGGCCAGGTGGCGGGATGGGACTGGGGGCCACCACTGCCCCCCTCACCCCCTTCTTCCCTTTCCCCAGGGGACTACAACTACCAGCAGCAGGCGGCTGTGCCCCTCGACTCGGAGACCCACGGAGGCGAGGACGTGGCCATCCTGGCCAAGGGCCCCATGGCCCACCTCTTCCATGGGGTGCAGGAGCAGACCTACGTGGCCCATGTCATGGCCTACGCTGCCTGCCTTGAGCCCTACACCTCCTGCCGCCAGCGGGACTCTGCCCTTACCACCCGAGCCACCCCCCTGGCCCTGCTCCTGCCCGCCCTCCTCCTGCCTCTCTTCCACTGACCCCACAGCACCCCACAGGTGCTGCCGGACCTGCATCCCCCCACTCCCCATGACCAAGGTACCCACAAGTGGCCAGCAGCTCTTGGGAGCATCCCTAGTCCGGATGCAGCAGCCATGGGGTACCAAATCCTGGGCACAGGGGGGCACTATGCCACACATGTGACGTGCTCGGTGGTTAATAAACGTGGGATGTGATGGTTCCCGTGTCATACAGGCAGAGTTAGGGGTGCTGCTTGCTGCTGCCCATTCCCCGGCCACGGCCCCTTGCACCCACCCAGCATATCCAGCACTTTATTGACCAGAAAGAGCAGCGAAAAATACAGCGGGCATCCATGTCCCGGCACTCTGGGGCAGACTGGCACCACCCACCCCACGTCCTGCTGGCTGTGCCCACCCGCTGGCAGAGCTGATGTGGGGACAGGATAGGGCTGGCACAGGGGGTGCCAGGGAGGGCACTGGGTAGGGGGGCTTTTGTTGTGGGGCAGCCCCACAGTGTCTCTGGTTCGCTCCCCCTGTCCTGACCAGCACTGGCCTGGATGCAGTAGGGCTGGGTGAAGGGTTTGGGGTGGGTGGACAGAAAAGGAGGTACACAGCTGCCTGGGGGGTGCCCTACATTGCCTTATTCCTCCATGGGGACTCAGAGCTGCCCCCGCTTGCAGGGCAGAGAGTAGGAAGGGGATGGGCAGGAGGCAGCTGCCTCTGGGCAGAAGCTCATGTACACCCCAAGTCTCTCCCCGCTGCCTCCACCCCTCCGGCAGGTGTCTGTCTTTGGGGGAACGACCCTCTGCATCACCCGAGGGTGCCCCCTTTGCCTGGAGCGTAGGAGGGGGAGACAGGAGGGGGTGGGAAGCGGGCACAGGGTGGCACACAGGCAGGGATGGGGGTGGGGGGTGTCAGCCTGCCGGGGTGGGATCGGCCTCACCACACTGAGCACTTGTGCGCCGGGTTCATGGGCGAGTTCTTGGGGCAGTGGAAAACCCGTCCGAACTCCTCAAACTGGGAGACGCTGCCCAGGACCCTGCCAGGAGAGGGGAGCAGCAGATCGGATGAAC